>JBBBDQ010001622.1:0-55000 GCA_037127315.1 Ascarosepion bandense | reverse complement strand
AGTAGATAGATAGATAGATAGATAGATAGATAGATAGATAGATAGATAGATAGATAGGAACAATAAAGTAGATAGATAGATAGATAGATAGATAGATAGATAGATAGGAACAATAAAGTAGATAGATAGATAGATAGATAGATAGATAGATAGATAGATAGATAGATAGATAGAAACAATAAAGTAAATAGATAGATAGATAGATAGATAGATAGATAGATAGATAGATAGATAGATAGGAACAATAAGTAGATAGATAGATAGATAGATAGGAACAATAAAGTAGATAGATAGATAGATAGATAGATAGATAGATAGATAGATAGGAACAATAAAGTAGATAGATAGATAGATAGATAGATAGATAGATAGATAGATAGATAGGAACAATAAAGTAGATAGATAGATAGATAGATAGATAGATAGATAGATAGATAGATAGATAGAAACAATAAAGTAGATAGATAGATAGATAGATAGATAGATAGGAACAATAAAGTAGATAGATAGATAGATAGATAGATAGATAGATAGATAGATAGATAGATAGATAGGAACAATAAAGTAGATAGATAGATAGATAGATAGATAGAGAGGAACACAAAGTAGATAGATAGATAGATAGATAGATAGATAGATAGATAGATAGATAGATAGATAGATAGATAGAAACAATAAAGTAGATAGATAGATAGATAGATAGATAGATAGATAGGAACAATAAAGTAGATAGATAGATAGATAGATAGATAGATAGATAGATAGATAGATAGAAAATAAAAATAAAAAATAAAAATGACAATACCTAAAGGATACCATTGATAGATACAAAATGTATAAGCAAAAATAATAATGTAATAATTTCATGGCCAAAGTCATCGTCAAAATTGTGAAATAGTAACACTCATAACAATGTTAGATAGAGGTGCATACTACCTTGAGAATCGGAGTGTTGAAAGAGCCCAATGTAATCTGGTGTCATAACATGGAGAAGCAGACTTGCCTCTTTTGTTCCATGACAGCTGTTTGAGAGAGAATTGTGGACTTTCTGGCTATATTTAATAAGTTATTGTTTGCCTTTTTATAATTTTTTGTTAATTTTTTTTTTTTTTTTTTTTTTAGATTGTGGTTGGGTAGTCTGTTGCTGAAATTTTGGAGATATTTGCAGTTTTGTCTGACTTGACTAAGAGGTTGTCTGATGTTTTTATGTTTGAAATAACTCGGTCTAGCTGTATTTGGAATTTTTTTTTATAGTGGGCATGATAAACACTACTAGTTAAACTATTACAGAAAAACTAAACATCAGTGAAAAAGTTAGTAAACTCTGCACCAAAGAAGCCATTAAAAGACCACAAACCAGATTTCCAGACAAATTTGCCTACGAGAATTATCAACCCAACGAGACCGGAAATTAGTAAAATCAGCAAAATGATCCTAGAACGGATCAATAAACAAATTAAACAGAAACTTGAATTACTCCAGTGGACAAACACAACTGATGTCATAAAATGGTTTAACAACTTCAAAGAAAAAAAACAACTGTCCTTTCATCCAATTTGATATAGTTGACTATTACCCATCAATATCCAAAGACCTCTTCACTTTGGCACTGGAATTTGCCACATATTACTCGGACTTAACCAAGGACGAATATAATATAATAATGGCCGCCAAGACAACTGTTCTTATCCATAATCAAGAACAATAGAAAAAATAACTCTATTAACCAATTTGATATTACAATGGGTTCGTTAGACTCTGCAGAGTCTTCCGATCTCATTGGCTTATTTGCACAATACAATCTTACTGCACACTATGACATAAACACACAAGACATACGGTTATATAGAGATGATGGTCTCATGTTAGTATAAAATTCTACACATTTTAAAACAAACAAAATAAGAAAACTTATCCACAGAAAATGCAAAAGTTTAAATCTAAAAGTAATAGTCAACAAATTTAAAAGTAGTAAACTTCCTCGATGTAACATTAGACTTAGTAAATAATAATTACCAACCATACATAAAACCCAATGAATATCCATAAGTATAATCAAACATATACCCTCCTCCATAGAATATAGAATGAGTAAAAACTCTTCCAGTGAAGAAATATTTAACAAACATAAAAGTCTTTACAATAAGTCCCTAAAAAAGTGGCTACAAAAACCAAGACATCAAGTATATAACAAACTATAACCATAACAGAAAAAATAGAAATAGAAAAACATTTCGTATACACCTCCTTTCAACCAAATGGTAAACACACCAAGTTTAGGGCAGAAGTTCCTCAATTTAATTAAAAAACACTTCCCTACTAAAAACCCTCTAAGTAAAATTTTTAACAAAAATACACTTAAACTAAGTTATAGTTGCACAAATAACCTCGAAAAAATCATAACAAATCATAATGAATATATCTTAAATCAACACGTGGATGGAAATAAAATTAACTACCAAAATAATAAAGAAAACAACAATAAAAACTTATGCAATTGTAGAGACCCCAATAATTGCCCATTATAAAATAGATGTAAAATAAATTCAATTGTCTATCAATGCAATATAACATCAATTGAAAACCCCACTATAAATAAAGTCTATATCGGATCTACAAAGAACACCTTTAAGCAGCGCTGGTACATGCACTTAACTTCATTCAAAAACAACTTATACCGAAACCAAACATCCCTTTCTGCATATTTTTGGAAAGTAAAGAACACAAGACAGAAACCCAAAGTAAAATGGAAAATCCTGGGAAAAAATAGAACCTGCAACTCGCTTAACGACATCTTCCCTTTATGCTTAAGTGAAAAGCTGCATATTCTAAAGTACCCCAACAATGGCGAATTATTGAACCGTAGAGATGAATTAGCAGTGTTATGTAAACACCGAAAATATTTTTGTTAAAATTTAATTAACCAAAAAATATCTCATTCACATAAAATAATCCTCTCCAAAAGTAATTAATACCCATGTTTCACCCTCAAAATAAAAAAACACGAATATCGTATTAATAAAAGGAAATAAACTCATACAACATTAAAAGTCACTCTATTCCATCCACTCATAGATAGTAGTAAAATAAAAACGTGTCTACCCTTTCTTAAAAAACCTTACAATATAAGAGTTACCTAGACAAAACTAAGCTACCGTACACCCCTCTCCTAACTCAAGGCTGTATCTCTATGGCTAAAAACTGTCGGCTAAATCATACTAAATTCCCATCCCACATTCACTTACATATCATATTACCAAAAATTTAATCATTTTCACTGTTTAATTTTCATTTCAATTTATCACCAGATGAGGGGCACACAGGGTTGCTCCGAAACATGAGGATTTTTATAAACCATTGTAACAACCATTACAATATATATATATATATATATATATATATATATAGAGAGAGAGAGAGAGAGAGAGAGAGAGACAAGTTTTGTCGATTTATTTTATGTTAATTTTTTTCATATCGTCTGATAAGCTTAATAGCACTATCGTTGAAAGAGGAAAGAAAATCACAATATTCCATACAAACAAAATAGACGACGAATACTATCGTACGTCCGCGAACTGTTTAATACACCCAATACAATTGTCATCTTTGATAATGGCTGATGTATTACTCTCCTCCTATCTAAATTTTTACTCTTGTAACCCCCTGCGCATTAGTGTCGGTACCGCCTTGCTTGGGGTGAAACGATTAAAAAAATATCAGTTATCACAAAAGTGTGAAAATCTACCTTTAAGAATCGTTTACAGGCACTCGTACTTATTGTGAAGCTCACATTTAAACCACATTATTTTGTATATTTCTACTAGCGTTGAGAATGAGTCACGTCGGCGATCGAATGCCGCTCGTTAATGTCGAGTGCATGTTCTACGTTCATGCAAGTGATTGGCATTTTCGTGAGCAACAGAGACCCAGGAAGAGATATCGCCCAGAGTGGATTCGCCCACGAAACATGGGTTTTTAACTGAGTCAGTGCAATAAATTGCTGTTCGCTTTCATTAGATTTTGTTGAGGGAACACTTTATTACTTCGAAATTGTCACGTTTCCTTATTATTCATAATCATATCATGCTGATTACCAATATAATGTTATATCAGCCTAATAAGAATAAGAAACTAAATTTTCCACACTTAAATAATTGTTTATTCATTTCAGGAGTCAAATTAACGTCAGCGGAATAGAGGCTCTTTGATCTTTTACAATTTCGGTTTAGTAACGTCGAAAACAGCATGTGGGTTGAGATGCAGCGGATATCAGGTCGGGCGAGAAATCGGAGAGCCGAGTTCGAATTCTAGTTGAAATCGTTGCGTTCAATTAGGCGCAAATAGAAAGGTATTAATCGTTGCTTCTTCCGCCAGCTATGGGTTGAATAGTAGGATAGATTGGGTTCTATTGGTGTGGTTGACAACCAGTCTAAGGTGGAAAGTAATGACAACAAACTGCGGGAAAATTTCCTGTTCAAAAGTCATGTCTCTTTCGAGACATGGTCGCCAAAATGTGTGTAAAGTATGGTAGAACATCTAATAAAAATACGAGACTTAGATTTTCCTGCATAAAATAATTGTGTATTACTTCTGGAGTTCGTCAAATCAACGTCAGCCAAATTGAGGCTCCTTCGTCTTTTTATAATTTTAGTTTAGTAACCTATAATAAGAATACAAGACTATTTTGTTTTTTCATATTTAAAATAATTGTTTATTCACTTTTGGAGTTCTTCAAATCAACATCAGCCAAATCGAGGTCCCTATGTCTTTTATAATTTTAGTTTAGTAACCTATAATAAGAATACAAGACTTTTTTTTTTTTTTCATATTTAAAATAACTGTTTTTTCACTTCTGGAGTTCGTCAAATCAACGTCAGCCAAATCGAGGCTCCTTCGTCTTTTATAATTTTAGTTTAGTAACCTATAATAAGAATACAAGACTATTTTGTTTGTTCATATTTAAAATAACTGTTTTTTCACTTCTGGAGTTCGTCAAATCAACGTCAGCCAAATCGAGGCTCCTTTGTCTTTTATAATTTTAGTTTAGTAACCTATAATAAAAATACAAGACTAAATATTTCTTACATAAAATAAATGTTTATTCACTTCTGAACACCGACAAATTGAAACGAAGATATGTGTTTTCTGATCTTTCTTCTTTCCTGTGTATATCCTCCTGTGAGAATATGAGGAATTCTACTTTTCCCTGTAGGTCGAGTATTTTCTAACTTCATTTCATCAGGTTGGGTGTATGTCATGTATTAAGCTGAGTTCATTTTCATATTTTTATTCTTTTGCTTATGTTACTGCACCCATCTGTATTTGTCGAGGCACGATTCTGTGTTTTGTGGCTTTGATATTACCTTTTAAGTTAACCCACGGGTCAAACTTTCTGTAGTGATACTGAATACAAAACTTTCTTTGCTTTCTTTTAGGGCGAATTGTAGGGTCACCACAAAGAAGCTCAACAACCTCAGGTTCTTGACGGAAATTCCAGTACAACCTCTGGTGTTCCCTCTCGAGAATCAAATGCGATACAAAAAGGATTATCATAATAAAACAGATTCGTTGATTTATTCAGTCATTCATTTATATAATTGATTTGTTTGTCCCGCGAGATACTATAAAGTATAGGATGATTTTGGTGACTGTTTTTATTTTAAAAGGAAAACATACAAAACTCTCGATTCAGAAGTTGAAAACACTCGTTTTATAGAATAAATATCATCTTTTTACACCCCTAATTACTCACTGTGACGCACACGTATATCACCATATGCGGATTGTAAACAACAGATATATAGTTTGTAAACACATTCCACAAGGGATCAATATTTGAACACAGCTAAATGTCAGGATCTTGAATACTGATTTTTAGAATACTCCCCATCCGCTTTGAGGACTTACGGTGCACAATATTCTTATCTTTCTTCTACCTCCCCCCCCTCTATTTTCGCCTTGTGCTTTACTAAAAATTAAGCTTAGTAGTAATGGCACCCAAAGCTACTTTCGTCGACACACCAGAGTATTTTTGCAACGGAGGTAAAATCAAGATTTCGAGTGCTGATTTTACAGACAGGTAGACTGACAGATTTATTTTATTTGATAGTTTTGCACATCACGATTTTCCAAGCTAAATTTAATCTGGATTCAGATTGTACTTAATACTTATAGTATATACTATATCTACCTTCGCTAATTTGCTGAAAAAAACAACATGGCATGAGTTTAAAAGGACCCAAACTTAATAAAAATAGTTTTATCTTAAAAATATTATTAAGAAAAAACAAAAAGTAATTTAATATTTTTTTAAATTCTTTAATCGTTTCTAACACGTTCGAAATTGTAGCTAAAAATCTTGTTTTTTTCTTCTGCCAACGGGTGACCAGATTTTTATTAGAGTTTACTATAATAAATGAATGTAATATTACGAAACTTTTGGTGGGCGGGGGTGAAAAACACGTTAATTTGAACATTCTTGCAAAAACCTAATAGTTGGATTTTAACTTTCAGGACTTATTCACAAATGAATTAAATTATTTTTAAATCATTATTTTTTATAAAATCTTGCTAAAAATATGTTATTTTCTTTACATCTTTTGCCCCATCTCCAATTAATTTCCTGAAATTAAAAAAACATTTAAAATTGTCCACAAACTATTTTTTATTAATTAAATTCAGTACTCCTTGGTGAATGTAAATCACCTATTTATTTGTTTGTTTGTTTATTTATTTTCAAACAGTTTACCACTTTTCCGAAAATCTGTTCCAAGCAGTGAAATAAAAAAAAATGAAATAAAATTATGGCATTTTTAAAATTTAGATAAGCTTTTAATTTCTTTTATAAATAATATATATTTAGGATATCATATAATAAATTGTTTCATTTTTATTTTTTAATTATAATGATTTGTAGATTTTAAAAATCTTTTAAAATTTCTTCCAATCACTCTCTTTATTATTATTTAAGTTATTAAGTAAATACTATATTCACTAATCAAAAATTGAAAAACTTGATACAAATCTTCACACACCAAGATTTTTTTAAATAATTAAACATTTTTTGTGTTTAATTTTTTCTTTTTTTTTACTGTGGGATGTCATAACTAGCATTTCATTAAAAAAAAGTCACGTGTTTCAAGTGTTGTTCTCTTTACCAAACGTTCCCTTAGGTTTTATAAATTTATGTAAAATCTTGTCAGTCTTGCTTAGTTTGCCAACACATCTTTCTGTCATCAATCACTTCAAAGATCAGAAAAATAAAACCGCCATGATTAAGAAATACTTTTATTCTAAATTTTATGGCATAAACAAGTAATATTTGCTTCAAATCCGATTAATTTAACTTTAAGTTTGCTAATTTTCTAAAAATATGTGTCACAGATATATATTTTATTTTTGCAAGATTTTGAAAACCAAGAATTAACTTTTGTTTACAAACTTGTCAATCTATCAAAAATGGACAAAAGGAATGATAACTTCTGAAAGCTCTCAAAAAGTTTGGATAATTTCTATTTGAAATGCACTGGCCGTCTAATGTGATGCTCGTTCTCGTTGATGGTCGTGACAATCCCAGTTGTGACACTGCCACCCGGTTGGTTTGGTCGCTGTTGCTGGTTGTGATGCTCTCGTCCGATGATGTCGTCACAAAAGCTGGTTTATATATATATATATATATATATATATATATATATATATATATATATATAAACAATGTCTTTCTTTTCACAGGAGTAGATAATAAAGTTGTCGGAATGTTGGTTTACAACAGAGAGAGCGAGTTCGTTTAAAAGTCTCAGAGCTTTCAATCCTTAAATAGAAATGTCTTTTTTAAATTTCTTTAAAGTAGACAGAGCTTTTCAAACTTTCACGAAAGTCTTTTCCGTATTCTAAAATGGGAGCTGTCCGTTTTTCTTTTAGGTGATGTTAAAAAATAATAACAAAGTTCTTTCTGGTTTTGTCGGAACTTGACGGGATTTGCCGAATCATAGGCGGTCAATGGAGGCTAATGTGACGGTGATGGCGGCAAGAGCGGCGGTGATGGTAGTGATGGTGGCGGCGGCAATGGCGGCGGCGGTGTGGGGCTGGTTTCCCTGTTGTCTGGAGGCTGTCTCCTAGCTACTCTCTTAAAATTTGTTTTGATAGCAGTGCGGGCTTTTTGTCGAGAACAATCAGAAATTTTAATTCTCCCAATTAAGTTTTAAAACAATAACGTTCTTTCGGGATTCCTATCGGAGGCGCATTATTCAACATTAACTCTTTAAATTAATCGGCTTCTTTCGACATTAACTCTTTAGCCATAAATTCTATGGTGGGCGACCAGCCTTGGGTCATAGCTCCCCGGTTGGGAACCTTTTTCCATAGTTGTTACATTTCGACTGATAGTTACTCAGCTAACTTAAAAGCAACTGACTGAAAAGCAACTGAATAACTGATTTTTCTCGCCCAGTTCGGACTTTTATAAGCATTTTCAATCCTCTCTGGGGATCCAGCCGGCTCGAAGTCTTCGGCCAATGAAATCGTTTTCCGCCCACTCGATTTGCGCAAGGGATTTACCTCGACGAATGAGATATGGCCAGCTCATTCCGATTTTTCCCATTTCCCACAGATTCTGGTTCCCAGAAAAATCTGTTGAGGGACTTTAACCCCGCCTGACGCCATCAAATAATTCTGACACTTATTTTGGCTACTAAAATTTTTGGCTTTACCAAAAAATACCAGCTTCAAACACGAAAGAAGAAAAATTAAATTTTTCTCTTTTCTTTCCCAAAAAATAGCTAAATTTTATATTCCCCGGATTTTAGAAGTTCATGATAGTGTTCAAATTATTTTTTTTACATATGCTCACATCACGTATCACAAATAAAGCATAACTAATAATATTACTAATATCAGTTTCTCTCTCTTCACTGTATTAAACCAAACAAGGGAAATTATCCCCGCAGGAGATAGTGTCACAAGTATTTTGCTTAATGGAAATAGTAAATTTAATCATTTGGTTTTCAATTAAAGATAAAATGAAATCTTCAAACAACTTTTTTATTTCTAAAAGTTCATTTTAAAACTTAGGTATCGAAAATGAGTAGAGGTACCTTATATACTAAAATATATGTATTATATACTATAATGTATGTACTTAATCTTATAGCAAATCTTTTCCATACTTTTAGTTCTCCATCAACAAAACCTCTGTGCTTTCCTCAAACTACATCAGCAAGACTAATTTATTCATTACAACAAATAAACCACAAAGAGAAATAACTTATAAAATGTAATGAATTATCGCAATAATGTCGCCACCTTAGTCGGTGACCTTTCCCCTCATCTCAATTGGTATCCAGCCGACCGCCCAAGACGACATACTGTCATTCAGGCAGTAAATGATTAGACTAACGCTGGGTGGTGGTTTTTATCTTATAGAACTACAACGTTGATCCATGACATGGTGAGTGATAAATTTATGTCACTGGAGATCGCAATAAACAGGCGACAAGCTATCGTCGTATATTGTCTTACATGATTAAAGGAACGTCATCCGGATTGATTTCACCGATCGAACCTGGAGCGCGGCCTAATATCGTATAACCCGATTATCGCCAAAAGGATGATTAGTGCCTCTCAATTGGGCTTCAGGCGGCAACTTCCTATCACTCTGGCGAACAAGAGGTCACAGGTTATTTCCTAAATAATCAAGAATTTAGAATCTGCGATTCAGTTTTATCGTAACTAAACCCTCTCTTAAACTGACACATAATTGCAATAGTTTGGCATACAATGACGATATTTACTTAACTTGGATAAAGATTGTGTTCCGCCAGTCTTCCAGGCATCTGCCTTGTCTAAACACCCTTTTTTTATCTGAACTCGAACCCCGACTACTGGCACGAGCATGTCATAAACAGCTACTTTTCCCCCGATTTTCTAAGAGTAGCTTAAATGCGACACAAGGCCAAAAATGTGGTGCACCCAGTGAAATTCAAACTTAATACTCAGTCATAATTGATCCAGTGATACAATCTTGCTAACAATTACATCACGTCAGAGTACCCAAAACGAGTTACGAAGCATAGATTAGATGTGGCAAAAGGTCGAAAATAAGGAGCACCCAGTAAGGTTCAAATTTATTCAGTCAGTCAGTTAAGTGCCATACGCGATACACGCTTGGGTGATCATGTCTCGAAAGAGATATGACTGACTGGGCAGAACATTATCCCGCAGTAGATTTCCATTACGTTCTGCGGTAGACTGGTTGCCAGCCAAGGCTATAGAACCCAATCTGTCCTGTTATTTAATCCATATCTGGAGGGAAGAGACGGATTAATACCTTTTCCAAGGGTATTTGCGCGTAACCGAATGTAAGGAAATCAACTGGAATTCGAACTCGTTCCAAGCCGATATCCACTGCACCACAAAAGTCAAAATTGATCTAGCGAGTCAATCTTTCTAACCATTACGTCACGTCGCAATGACCAAAATGATTTTCTAAATGTAGCTTAGATGTGCCACAAGGCTGAAAGTGTGAAGCACCCCGTGAGGATTGAACTCACTAAAAAGATAAAGATATTACTCCGGCTGTAAATAATAAAATAAAAACCTCATTTCAGAAATTTGAACAGAAAGGATTAAATATTTTAAAATAGACATATTTTCGCTTTTGAATAATTTTTATTTTCTCAGGATCTCATGCACACCCACCATTTCCAGTTTTGTAACTCAGTTTATATTGTTAGGATTCTTTTTTCTCTTTCTTTTCTACATTCTTCTTCTTCTTCTTCTTCTTCTTCCATGTACCCTGCCCTTTCAGGAAGCAGACGATCATGGCTTTCCATGTGTCTCTATCCCTGGTGGCTCTTAGCACGCTTTCTCTTGTTACACCACGCAGCCCTCGTTCTGTCATCCACCTGCTCAGGCCCTTCAAATATGTTATCTGCTTCTTTCCCCTGTCTCTTTTGAACAACTGCATTTCTGAATCTCCTGTCTATGGTTATGTAATCTATTTGGTTTTTCGTGTTGCCTCCTGATCTTCTCCATGTCCATAGACGTCGTGGGTATTCTTGAAAACAGGTGTTAGTTATCACCTGGTTATTTGCTGTGCATCATAGGACCCATTTTTCTCCTCGTTCGTTGCTGATTCCTAATCCAAAGTTGCCAGTTGTCTCACCTTCCCTCTCCTTGCCTACTTTGGCATTCAAATTTCCCATGATGATTCTAATTGCTTGGCTTTTACATTAAGACTCGGCATTGTCAAGAGTGGAGTAAAAACATTCTATTTCTTCCTCAGTACTTTGCGTTGTTGCTGCAAAGATTACTACAATTGCTATGTTGAACGGCCTCCCTTTCAGTTTGGCCAGGAGAACTCTTTCAGAAAACTGGCAGTGTCCCAGAACGCATTTCTTCACTTATTTCTCAAGTATTTTTCGTTACTTATGCCTCCTGCGTATATTATCCTGTGGTTATCGCTGCTGATGTCTCCATTGTTTGGCCACCTGGTTTCGCATATTCCCAGAAAATTGATGTTCAGTCTGTTCATCTCCTGCTTGACATTCTATTTCGCGGTTTGTGAAATCGGTAAAATTTTCTTCTTCAAAACATTTATTGAACTAAGAACTACATTGCCAAATATATTTCAAATACTCAAAAATAGATAAAATAAATAGTATTTAATAAAAGATTATCATTGTTTATATGCCGTATCTCATCACGATTTGGCAATCATGGCTCTCCATAACTTCATGTCTCTTGTAGGCTGTTTGTTTCCAATAAGTTCGCCATAACGGCTACCTCATAAAATAAAATTGTGTTTTTGTAAACAGAATGTTTTCATATGTAAAAGGAGGGAACAGCAACTGTTTTGTTTCTTCATTTGCTTTCATCAACAATTGCTGAAACCATTTTAAAATCATCATTCAGTAATAGTAAAGTGAAAAATCATAAAATCTTTGACAATCTAACTTGAATCTCTACCGTTTGAGATGTCACAATTACTATTCGAACTGGTCATTCTAAAACGAACATGTCTGACCATTTTTTCCAATCATTTCTGTTTTTCAAAACTCTACACTGTTATTCCTTTTTGGTTCCAGTGTCGTTTATGAGTTGATCAATGAAGATTCTTTATTGTCTACATCTTGGTCTTTTCTAATAATTTGAATCCATTAGTATAAGCTGATATACAATTTCTTGCAGACTTCACAGATACTTATTAAACACTTGATATTGCCTGGTACAAGATCATTATAATAGAGCTCCCAAAGAGAATCAAATTTATGCTTGTAACTCAAATTTCAAGATTAATCCAGCAATAATTGGGCAATAGTAGATACACAATAAATTAATATGGCTATATCTGAATAATATTAAAGAGTTTTGTTCCATATTAACAACACCTGGTGAAATTTAGATGAGTGGTGATATGACAAACAAATTTTGATAATTTACATTATTATTAGAAATTGAAGATCCAAGTCCGAATTTCAGCTGCTCCATGAAATAAAACTGAGTTTTTGTAAACAGAATCTTATGAGTTGTTCAATAAAGATTCTTAATGGTGAAGCTCTTGATCTTTTTCCATAATTTGAATCCATTAGTATAAGCTGGATGTGCATTGTGGTGAAGTGGATATCGGCTCGGAACGAAAGACCGGAGAGCCGAGTTCGAATTCCGTTTGAATCCGTTGCATTCACCAAAAGGAAAGGTATTAATCCGCCTCTTCCCCTCCAACTATGGGTTAAATAGCAGGAAAGATTGGGTTCTATTACCTTATCTGGCAATCAGTATATCGCAAAAATTAATGGCAACCTACTGCGGGAAAATCTTCAACCCAGTCAGTCATATCTCTGCGAGATATGATCGCTTAAATGTGTATCACGTATAATACTTAACTGACTGATGATTAAGTACAGTTTCTTGTTTACTTAACAGCTACTCATTAAACACTTGATATTGTCTGGTACAAGATTATTATAATAGAGCTCTCAAAGAGAATAAGATTTACGCGTGTAATTTAATTTTCAAGATTAGTCCAGTAATCATTGTACTATTGTAGATATACAAAGTAAGTTAATATTATTTTATCTTTTCCTATAATTCGAATCCATTAACATAACTGATGTCATTTTCTTGTTTTCTTTACCAGTAATGTTGATTAATCTACATCAGCCTTTCACAGATTGTGTACGTAAACTATGAGAGATTCTCAAATATTCTTCATATGTTGTTTCCAGTCGATATTTTGTACTATTCTCATTAATCGAGTTTTGTCTCATCCAGATTTTTTTTCGCTGAGTTTCTTAATGATCAACTGTTTGACTCGTAAAAGAATACTGTTTTGACCTAAAGATTTTCACTTTCAAAAGTGTTCTATCGTGGAATGAAGAGATACACAGAGAAATGTAGATAACCTACTTTATTACCAGAGTGGTACAACCAAGAGGTATATATATTTACATTCTCACGCAATAGTATGTGTTACTTCCCGAAATCCGTGATAATGAAAATTTCCGTGCTAAGCGCATATTGTCTTTTATACATCTGGGCGACTGGATGTCACATGGCACGAGCCACGACACAACAAAAAGTTTTTTCATTCTCCCCTTCCTGATTATATTTATTTTTTTAATGAAGTCCATGCCACTGCAATTTTATGTCTTTTTTAGGTGTTCTCCCAAATATAAAAGATCACCGTTTGATTTTTACTGTTATCTTTGAAGTTTACAAGGTATCCGGTTTCTTTAAATACTTCCATGTTAATTGTTCGAATGAGTTCTTTGTTATGGTACCTAGACTTTATTAATTTAAGCGCAGGTCTAGACTGGCGTCGAAATCTCGTCAAGTTACAACTGAGCTCGATAGATGCAGCCGTAAGTTCTATGCTAACAGTTTCTTCTTTTCGTACTTCTCACTTTTAGAACTCCCTTCCGGCTCCATGCTTTCCAGCAAAAAAAATTAAATACAATGTCAATCGCTATCTACTATTCAGATTATTTTTCCTCTTCCTTCCTATTCTTTCCTATTACTGCTCCTAATTCTTCCCCACCCTGTAACCTCTTGTGTCTTAGTGGCTTTACTGCCTTGCATAGGGTGATACCGATTATTAAAAAAATTATTGTTTCGTAGGGGCTTCATGCTGCAAGGTTAATTTAGATTAATTTCTCTGTTGGATCTCACTTGGCACAAGGCCACTTCCAAAAGGAACTTCTTACCCAAATCCTCACAAACCACCATTATTTTTATAAGCGTTGAAAATCATTCATTAAACAAGCAAAGAGAAAGTGAAATGAAGTTGACAAAACATTAATTTGCAACGATTCAGTTTATTAACAAATATTTAACAAGAATAAATTACATAGATGTTGAATATGATGTGAAATTGTTCGTTTGAAATTGTCTCCCATAGACTGTGTGAAAATTACTGTTATGGATTTGTAGCGTAAGTCTAAATATTCATTGCTGTTGAAATAATTCTCAGCATGTTAAGAAAATTATGTATGAAAATTGTTGCTAAAAGGTATTGTTCAGATCTGAGAGTTCACGAATAATGTTCATGTTGTTAGTTGTGCAAAAGATCGAATTTGTACATGAGAGTGAATTGGCTTTAGGTTTGTTGAGTTTCGACATGATGTGTGCTTAGGAAATGTCAGTACCAAATGTCCGAAAATGCGCGGCAAATTGTATATATAGGGGTTCAAACACCCTCACAATTTGGCGGTAAACATGTAGTTCACTTACCTTGATTTTGATTGGCTAACTCAGCGCAATCAGCAAACAGCTTACATTTATTCAAATATACATTGTTACATACTGAATTTAATACATACGATTGCGTGATTGCGTAAGTATGTGTGTGTGTGTGTGTGCTTCCACAAGTGTGTGTGCTACCACAGTTTCATTGAAATACACAGATTTTGTTTTAATTTCACTTATATAGAACTAGCAATATAGCCGGGCGTTGCTCGGGTGTAATGAAAGCTTTAAAACTAATCCATGGTCCTGGAGTTCAGACTCTTTGGACGTTGGCACGAAAAACTAAAAAGCAATAGTTGTTTCCAGTTAAAGCGAAACCGTAGAATGAAAGAAAAATGAATGGATGTAAGTCAAATTTGATTTTCTGGTATCGATATCAAATAAGTTTTTTTCATCGTAAACTGAATTTTGAAGGCTAAATAAGTACTTTGAGTAAATACTAAGAACTACAATTATACCTACTTAGAGCCAAACCCGAAGCAAAAACTAAAATAAAAGGGCTGAAAAAATACAGACATACAGGCAAATAAATAGACACACGCACATACATCTTGCCTTTTATATATATTATCAATTTTCTGCACTATTGTAAGAACTACAATCTTGAAACTTCTGAATGTTGTTTCTTATGTCTTTGTCTATGAGTGTATCAAATTTGATTAAAATCGGACCACTCCTTCTATAACCCGATTTTTTCGATTATCGATTTTCGATATTTACCGGGGGTACCTCGACACAAAACCTAGCTAAGAACACTCGCAGTACAACTGTGTAAATTTTCAAGAAAATCGGTTCAGCCGTTTCGGAGTCTATAGGTAACGGACACACATACATACAGACATACACACATACACACACACACAGTTCCATTTATAAATAAGTTTAGATCTAACTCAGACTTCATCGACAACAAAGAGGATAACAATACTTCAAAGAGCTCAAAGTATATTGCTGTTTCCATATCTCAAAAATCAAAGACTTTTTATATTAGTGGCTCCATTTTTATTCGATTTTTCTTGCAATCGGTTCTTCAGCTTTATTAATTTATGGACAAGAAACGGGCATGGTAATAAATAGCAGTAAAAATGATGAAAGAAATGGACGTATATCTAAATATTTTATGTATAGGTCTTGTTTATGTTCAGGAGCGGATGTTGTGGATATCGGCTCGGAACGTGAAATCGAGGAGCCGAGTTCGAAGTCCAGTTAAATTCGTTGCATTCACTTTGGGAAAGGCATTAATCCGCCTCTTCCCTCCAGTTATGGATTAAATAACAGGACAGATTGGGTTCTTTAGCCTTGGTCGGTAACCAGTCTACCGCGGAAAATAATGGCAACCTACTGCTGGAAAATCTTCTACCCAGTCAGTCATGTCTCGAGAGGGACATGATCGCCCAAGCTTGTACCGCGTATGGCATTTAACTGACTGACTTGAAGTTAAGTGGGAAGATTTATCATTTTAAGATGACAAAAGATTGGTTGACTAAAAACCATGGCTCACCTGCCGTTATAATTTGACACCTTCTTAAAAATATCAGCAGAAATCATTTTGTATTAAAATGCTTCTGCTTTCTAACAAGAAAGAAAATATTCGAATTCTTTTTTTTTTTTTGTTGTTGTTGTTGTTGTTTTTTCTTTCTCTCTCTCGGTACAACAACAATGTCTTAATATTTACTCAGCTGTAAATGTGTGAATAATGCGATGAAGAGAAGAAATGAAATCATTTTCAAATGTCGATGCGTTGACATATTCCGTATTAAACAAAAAACATGAAAGAAAGAACAATCTATTTAGGGAATGCCGTTTAAGAACAGTTACTCCTTTTGAAAAATCCTTTTGCTAAAATTTGTGGAAAAGAGTGATCAATATCGCAGATGGAGAGTTTATATAGAAGACAGTATGGACATAGAGATCAGCACTGCAGGGTGACTGTCGGTTTCACATTTCAATGGAAACTGCAGACAAGAGATCACACTGAATCATGAAACTCAGAGTTACCATTCATTATTTATACCGATATCAACACACGCTCACTCTTATCTCCCACTTTCTATCTATCTATCTATCTATCTATCTATCTATCTATCTATCTATCTATCTATCTATCTTTAGTCTTTTCTTATCTATCTATCTATCTATCTATCTATCTATCTATCTATATTTAGTCTTTTCTTATCTATCTATCTATCTATCTATCTATCTATCTATCTATCTATCTATCTATCTTTAGTCTTTTCTTATCTATCTATCTATCTATCTATCTATCTATCTATCTATCTATCTATCTATCTGTAAATCTGTCTATGAACACGTCTCGAAAAACCCACCAAGTATAAACGCGGGGGGGAAGGGAAACAAAAAAAAGAAAAGAACTGAGCATTTGAACATTAGTCAAAGTACTAGTCGAAAGAAAAAAAAAACGAGACACGTAACCTAACGCGTAAAACGCTCAATACTCTAGTAGAGCAAACAAGTAAGTAGCTAACCTAGAGAGTCAACGAACCTACCAACAAACCTACCAAAAGGCACCGTGTTCCTTCGGGACGTAGGTGTTCATAGCTCTCTAAAACTTCCTATCTTTTATAGCTTTATAAGTAATGTTTGTTTCCTTACCATACATTTAAATTTATGTTCTACTATAAACAAGCTCTTCAGATTAGTTACTCACTGTTTACCTCTACTACTCTAGCATTTAATGCTACCTGTGAGTGTTAAATTCTCCAAGCCCCATTTCTACATTTTATGTTCCAGAAATTTCAACTGTTTCGTAACCAAAATTACAATTGTCTTTTTTTTATCTGATTTTCGTTAAAAATTCCACGTTGTTTTGTTTATGTTATTCTCTGCCAACGATCAAAATCTTATATTTTGTGCCGTATATCTTAGCACATGAGAGATCATGGCTCTTCATATCTTCCTGTTCTTTGTAATCCTTAGTAAGATTTGCTTTCGTTGTGACACCGATTTACACGAGCTTGTTTGTGTCTCTGTGTCCCTCTTGCCTTCAGTATAATTTTCTAGCTTTATATTTGGCACAAGGCCGAAAGTTTGTGGTACCCAATGAGGATTGAACTCACTCCTCGGTTCTACCTAGACAAGCTTACTAACCATTACATCACGCCGAGTTACCTAGTGAATTTTCTAAGCATCGCTTATATGTGACACAAGGCCGAAAGTAAGAAGCAGTCAGTGAGAATCGAACTCACTAGTAAGTTGTAATAGGTTCTAGGGAAAAAAGCTTGCTAACTATTGCATCACGTAGAGGTGCCCAGTTGATTTTCAAAGCGCCTCTTAAATGTGGCAAAAGACCGAAAGTATGGGGTACCCAATGAGGATCGAACTCACTCAGTCAAGTGCCATACGTGAAACACGCTTAGGCGATCATGTCTCGAAAGAGACATGACTGACTGGACAGAAGATTATCCCGCAGTAGGTTGCCATTATTTTCTGCGGTAGACTGGTTGCCAGCCAAAGCTATAGAACCCAGTCTGTCCTGTTATTTAACCCATAACTGGAGAGAAGAGACAAAATAATACCTTTCCCAAGGTTATTTGCGCGTAAATGAATGCAAGGAATTACACTGGAATTCGAACTAGGCTCCTTGGTTGGTCGTTCTGAGTCGATATCCACTGCACCACAACGCACATTCTCATTACTCAATTGTAATAGGTTCTAGTGAGACAAGCTTGTTAAGCATAACACCGCATCAAAGTGCCCCTATTATTTTCAGTATGTATTGTTGAGTGTCAAGTTCACCAAGCGTTCTTTTTTGATATTTTCTAGAAATTTCAACTATTTCCGATTCTAAGTATAAACATACTTTTTCTTTGTTTTCCTTAAAACTTAAAACACACCATTTATCTCTACAGCATGCTATTAGCCAGTTGTTGAAGGGGAATATTTTGTGTTGAATATGATAGTCTGTAATAGACTTATCATATAGTATTGTGTTGTATACAACACGTGTTTCGCTGAGGACTAAGAAGTCCGCCCAGAAGAGATATACGAGGGTCAAAATAAGGTGAATTTTTCGGTATGAGGACTTCTAATACAGATAGAAGCTTACTTTTTTTTAATTTTTTTCCTTTACTTCTTTTTCAAAGGGATTTAATATTTTTTGAAAAAAAAGTTTGGGAGTTTTGGAGATTAACAAAGATGGCCGACCAAGAAGCATGCTCCAGGATTGAACAGAGGTCACTTATCAAGTTCTTGGTTGCTGAAGGGTGCAAACCAGTTGAAATTCAAAGGAGAACGTCAACTGTATATGGTGCCACATGTTTCAGCAAAAAAAGTGGGCTAAATTGTTTAAAGAAGGACGGAGCAGTGTTAAGGATGAAGACAGGCCTGGTGGGGGCCTACAGAACTAAGGTCTTCTGAGGTGATTGAATCAGTCAATGACCTCATTCAGTCTAACAGAAGGGTGATAGTGGATGAAAGACTTTGAGCTGATCTGTTAAACAAACGCAGAAGTCATCAGTCACATGAAAACGTTTTGTATCCAGACAACGCAAGGCCTCACACAGCAGCCCAAACAGTGTAGACCATCAATGAGCAAGGCTGGGAACTGCTCCCTCATCTCCCTTAGAGCCCAGACCATGCCCTATCAGACTTTCACCTGCGTTCACGAGAAACACAAAGTTTGAAAGTTGACGATGAAGTCAAAAGCCCTGTGAGCGATTGGCTGAGACATCAATTAAAATATTTTTATGCCGAGGGAATACAGAAGCTTGTGCACAGATGAGAAAAGTGTGTGACACTGCTGAAAGACTACGTTAAAAAACAAAGTAAGCTTCTCTCTGTATTAAAAGTCCTTATACAGAAAAAATTCATCTTATTTATTGAATGACCTTCGTAAAAGTCCTTATACCGAAAAATCCACCTTATTTATTGAATGACCCTCGTAGAAGTCCTTATACCGAAAAATCCACCTTATTTATTGAATGACCCTCGTAGAAGTCCTTATACCGAAAAATCCACCTTATTTATTGAATGACCCTCGTATATACTTCTTACCCTACAGCATCCTGTGGTTTTAATCATGCGATTCAACCACAAGATTCTGTAAAAGAATTTGTTAGTGCTACTGTACTGTGCGGTCTACCTAAATATATCATCTACCCAGGTGCAGCGCGGAGGTCTACCGTGCCCCTCCCCTCTCGTAGCCATCAGATCAGATGTGGTGTGTCATGGATATTTATATCTTTCATAAATTTTCTAAACACTATAATGTCCCGAATATATATTTGTTTTAAAAGCTTATCTAATTAAATAATGCCATAGTTGTATCGCATGTTTTTATTTTGTTATACGGAGTAGATATTCGGAAAAAGGAAGATATATGAAGTGTTTAACGCTAAAATAAATATATGTATTGTATTTGTAAGTGTGTTTGTTTTTACATTTCTACCTTTTAATATAAATATAAATAGTATATAGATGTATGGATATTAATATAAGGTTTAAATAAATACGTATAAACATACAATACTACATTATAATTCGATGTTGCGGTAGACCACACGATACAGTCGAAACGGGAGGTAGACCTAACGCTATATTAAGGCAAACCTAACGCTATATTAAGGTAGACCTAACGCTATATTAAGGCAGACCTAACGTTATATTAAGGCAGACTTAACGCTATATTAAGGCAGACCTAACGCCATATTAAGGCAGACCTAACGCTATAGTTCTATCATTCCAGTTGAATTCCTTGCATTCACTTACGAGCAAATATCCTTTGGAAAGATATTAATCAGTCTCTTCGCCCCAGTTGCGGGTTAAATAATAGAAAAGATTGGGTTCTATAGTCTTGGCTGGCAACCAGTCTGCCGCAGAAAGCTATAGCAACCTACTGCGGGAAAAATCTTCTGCCCAGTCAATCATGTCTCGAAAGAAGAGACATGATCGCCCAAAGCGTGTATCACGTATGGCACTTAACTGACTAACGCTATAGTAACACCGCTTTTGTTTTTTGTTTTTGTTTTGTTTTTGTTTTGTTTTTGTTTTGTTTTTTGCTTTTGTTTTGTTTTTTAGTTGTTTTTTTTTTGTTTTTGTTTACTTTTTTCTTTTACAATGAATTTTGGCAACGCTTGTAACGGGCCTTAGAAGAAGTTTTCTACAGACTAAGTGGGGTTATCCTACAGCTTAATAAGTCCTCCCAGTGGTATTAGAGGCACTACCTGGCCAAATAACGAAAATTAGAATGTAGAAAGATTGTTATGTACGAGTCTCCATTGATATGCTCACATTTTACCTGGGCTAGAACCCCAACCATTGACGTCGATAAGGAATACACAACTATCTCAGCCTCGAGGCAGCTCCATGGAGAAATTAAAAGTATTTTAAAGATAAGTAAAGTTATTGGAACAAACTATTGGAGTTACTTCGCAAAAAAAAAAGACAGTGAGTCATTGCTACTCAGCCACTTTAGCTTCACCATCGATCTTCCTTCCTCACAGGTTGATGCATTGCGTACTTGCGAGAAATTCATTCTCACTTCTCGTTTATCAAATCTCAGGACTCATCCGATTTGTAGTTTCGTGTGTCGCTACTCAAACACCGACCGTGTAACAAATCGAAATTTAAACCCTTGACCAATTAACTAGTCAGCAACTGTGAAGCATACTGGTTAAGTACATTCAAAGGATGCTAACGAATCACAAAATACCATCTTGTTTTATAATAAACTAAACCGTCTCAAACAAAGATGATAGGAAATATGAAGGCGAGCCTCGAGGTGGCATAAATGTGGTTCGACAAAAGGAGGCTGAGGATACCATGGACCAAGCACGTAAGCAACGACGAGGTGTTGAAGAGGATGCAAGCAAGAAAAAAATTATATTTAACATTAGGAGCTGAGGTTCCTCGAATACGTAATGAGGAAGAAGAGTTTGGAGAATCTGATACTCACAGGACGGGTAGAGGGAAAAAGATACTGGAGAAAGTCCATAATTTTTTAGCGTGATTTGGCCGTAAACCCATTATGTTATATATACATCTAAATTTAATTGTTATTCCCTAGCAGTCACCCATCTAGTTACTGACCAGGCTCGACGATGCTCAACTACATGTTGGTACGAGAACCGGTATTTCAGTGTGATGAGGCCGTAAGCCTATTAGGCCATATACAAATCTAAGCTAACAACATCTGGTATTCTCAAGCGGTCGCCCATCTAGTTACTGACCAGTCTTGACGTTGCTTAACTTCGCTGATCGTACAGGAACCAGAGTAATCGGATCTGTGAATTGAAGTTGCGGTCGGCACTTTATTTAAAAGCTTAATTTAAGTGGTTAGACTATGTGAACCGGTTCAAACCTCACTATGGTCGAGTCACTAGCTAAGGGAGACGGGCAGCCCTGGCGTGTGGCAACGCTGGGAAGTGTCAGAATTGACACAAGATTTGTGAATTGAATTGTGCAGTGGAAAATGTTGGGAATCCTTCGATTATTGTGTTCATGACTGTGGCTCACGCACAGGCTATGCTCAACTGTTAATCACACCATATTATACGCTCTCATCCAGGAACTAAAATGACGGTCCGCTCAGCACAATTGCAATATAAAGAAGAAGCACAAATATGCCCGAGTGATAGTTAAAAAGGATTAGCTAGCCATCCTATTAGACTCTATATTCTTCCAAAATTGACAGATGTCTACTTTAACACAATATGGTTCAAGTCACATTAATGGAGCACGCAGTAAAGTTCAAACTCACTGTTCTGGCAATGTTCGGGAAGATGACTTGTGTACTAATTACTCTACAGTACACCACCTATTCACTTACGCGCAAATACCCTTGGGAAAGGTATTAATCCGTCTCTTCCTTCCAGTCATGGGTTAAATAGCAGGAACAGACTGGGTTCTATAGCCTTGGTCGGCAACTAGTCTACCGCAGAAAGCAATGGCAACCTACTGCGGGATAACCTTCTTCCCAGTCAATCATGTTTCTTTCGAGACATGATCGCCCAAACGTGTATCACGTATGGCACTTAACTGACTGACACCACCTCGATATTTCGTACTAAGCGCACTCACAATGGCTTGCGAGTTTCATCAGCAGTTATACTAGGAATTAATGGCCTGTAAGATGAAATTGCTCATTATCAGTACACTAAATAGTTGGTATTAGTTATCTACTAAATTTAGGTTAGTCTGGCACAGAATACCATGACTAAGTCACATACGGAGGATGTGCGTTGTGGTGCAGTGAAACGTCAAATCGGAGGACCGAGTTCGCATTCCACTTGAATTCGTTGTATTCAGTTAAGTGCCTTAAGTAATAGACGCTTTTGGACGGTCATGTCTCGAAAGATGCATGACTGACAGGGCAGAAGATTATCCCGCAGTAGGTTGTTATTGCTTTCTGCGTTAGACTGGTTGCCGGCCAAGGCTATAGAACCCAATCTGTCCTATTATTTAACCCATAACTGAAGGGAAGAGACGGATTAATACCTTTCCCTTTTACGCGTAAATACCCTTTTGAAAGGTAGTAATCTGTCTCTTTTCCCTCCTTTCTCTTCTAAAATAGTAGGGCAGACTGGGGTCTATAATCTTGTTTGGCAACCATTCTACCGCAAAAAATAATGGTAATTACTGCGAGAAAATCTTTTGCCCAGTTATGTTTCTTTTTAGACATGATCGCCCACGTGTGTATCACGTATGGCACTTTACTGTGTGGGGATCTAACTCTCCGTACCTGCGAGATTCGTTTGCTAAAGATTTCTTTGTGCTAAAACAAATTATTTATGAAGGTAAGCGTAGTTTGACAAAATGCCACAGTTGCGGAATACCCAAAGAAGATAGAGCTCATTAGACTAGCAATGATTCTTCTTTAGTAGTTACTGATTAATGATGAATGCCATGAATAATGTATGAATATTGCATTGGTCGGATGGACAAATTTTGTCTACTTTTGGTTTTCACATTCTCACGCTCTCTCGCGGTCCAATTTTTGTTCTCTCTCTGTCTGTCTGTCTCTCTTTCTCTCTCTCACTCTATTTTCTCTCTCTCTCTCTATATATATATATATATATCTTTGTCCGTTCCACCCTCTTTTTCTTCCTTAGAGTGCAAGTCTCTCTCCTTTTCACTCTAACTCTCATTTTCAGTAAAAGTAAGTCATTTTTTTGCTTAATTTTAAACTTTTCATGGTTTTCTTTATTATTATTTTTTAATTCAGCAAATAATCTCTTTGACTGGACTTTAAGTTAAAACTTAGCAATCCACCACCCCCTTTTTTTTGTACTTGGAGTAGATAGATCTAACTATCGC
This sequence comes from Ascarosepion bandense, assembly GCA_037127315.1. Lineage (NCBI taxonomy): Eukaryota > Metazoa > Mollusca > Cephalopoda > Sepiida > Sepiidae > Ascarosepion > Ascarosepion bandense. The sequence continues at coordinate 30,985 of JBBBDQ010001622.1, read as the reverse complement.
CCGGTTCACACTCCACCCCCGTCTAGTGAACAGGTGAAGAGGCTCATCTCTTGTTCCCTGTTTAGGATGTGGTTTCTGGCTTTCTCTTTTCCAATCTTTTTACTCTTTCCTTTTTTCTTTTTATTTTCAATTGGAGTAGATAGGCTAAACTATCGCCCGGTTCACACTCCAACCACGTGAAGAGGCTCATCCCTTGTTCCCTGTTTAGGATGTGGTTTCCGGCTTTCTCTTTTCCAAACTTTTCACTCTTACGTAGGCCCCTGTACATCAGTGGCTTTACCGCCTTGCTCGGGGTGATATGATTAAAAAAAAAACTCCCTTTCTGTCTCTCCCCTATTTCTCTCTCTCTCTCTCTCTCTCTCTCTCTCTCTCTCTCTCTCTCTCCTACAGTCCATTCCAGTTATTCTCGCCTACTATGTCAATGATAAAAATAGGATTTCAAGAGTACAATACTTTTTTACTTTAATTCACCCAATAGAGTACGCAAGAGCCACTCAAGATAGTGATTTACTGCATGAGGTTGTTTTAAAAGAGAGAGTAAGAAGATGTATGAAGTGTATATTTTTAGGATATGTAAGTTAAATAATGGTTGACCCTGGACTTGACAATGTTACAATAGTAGTGGTCTGGAAGCATCTTCTCAGGAGCCTCTTCTACAAAGTAAATTCTATTGCGATGTCTTTAGCCTTCAGTGATTTTATTTCTTTGGTGAAAAACTATGCAGTATTTTTTTAGTTTTGTACACAAAATTAAGTTTTTATTATTATTATGTTGTCATTTTTCATCATATTTCGATTTCTGCTATGGTCGCACTACCAACCAAGTCTGCGGGAAGACCTAAGGCAGGTCGTGGTGTGTTGTTATGGCTCCATTTCATGTTTTTCTATCTCCCCTAACATCCCTAGCGTTACATAGACAAAGTTCTCCTTAGTGTGTGGGCTGTACTTAACAAGACAATTTTTTGTATATCTCTGAAGCTGGGGTTTCCAGGGATTCTTTCAATGTGTTTTTTTATTCCATTTTTTATCATTCCAAGTGTCCCTACTATCACTGGCACGATTCTTGTTTTCAATTTCCACATTTTTTCTATTTCAATTTTCAGGTCTTTAAATTTTGACATTTTTTTTTTTTTCGAATTCCTTGGTTGCTATGTTACAATCCGCTGGACAAGCCATTTCAAATTAATAGGCAAGTTTTTTCTTTCTGGTTGTTAACAATAATATCCGGCCTATTTGATTCAATTTTTCTGTCTGTGTAGATAGTGTAATCCCATAGAATGGTGACATCTTCTATTTCTGTAACCGGTGCTGGGTGATGTTCATACCAGTGTTTGTTTATATATTTTCCATGGTGTTTGCACATTGTCCAATGTAAATATTGCCCCACACTATCGTGACGATTTTTATATTCATTTGGGGCAAGTACAGAACATCCTGAGATTAGATGGTCTATTGTTTCTTGGTGTTTATCAGAGAACCTGCATTTTTGATCAACATGTATAATATTTGCCTGAAAGTTCCTAGTGAAAAGACTTTGGTCTTGCGCTGCAAGAATAAAGCCTTCAGTCTCAGACTTTAATCCAGATGCACGTAACCATCGATGAGTATTTAACTTTATTATTATTATTATTATTATTATTATTATTATTATTATTATTATTAGCTTACTTAATTACGTAATATGGTTTTCATAAATTTTAGTTAGTTTGTTGATGTTTGAAAACGAAAGAAGATTTAACATCCAGCTAAAATAAAAATGGCTTTTTTGAGGAATCATAAAATCCGAAATAATTGTGAATTAATGAAATCTTCGAACTATTTATGCATAAGTTTTTTTTTGTTTTTTTTTTCAAACGACAACACAACATCAGCCTCTAAGGATAACATAAATTTTAGGGCCGTAAATCAAGTTTGCTAAAATCTCTTCATAACAAACTGAAAATAATATATAAAAGTGGAGTAATAAATCCGTAGTTTGATTAACATTTTTATCTTGATTTTTTTGTTGTGATAATGGGAATAGAAGTTTATGGAATAATTTTTTTTTATGGTGGATTTTCGATAGAGATTTTATTTGTGACCATCATCATTATGATTTAACATTATATAGATAAAAAGTCTGGCGACCTTACCGATAGACATAAGCATGAAAAGTAGAATTCTGTTGAGTTTAAATATTAAATCTTTATGCACTAACGTACCTGTTAGAAAATACTTAAATCTCCTTAAAGAAATATCCAGTACAATCAAAATCACTTCTTACCGATAGACGGGATTGTATTTTGAAAACAAACATTATTTTAGATAATTATTTTCATAGACACAGTTTGATTTACTGATGGAATCACCTCTTAGTGGTGTATTTGTTTTCAATCATATCACCCCGAGCAAGGTGGTAACGCCACTGATGTACAGGGGGCTAGATAAGAGTAAAAAGATTAGAGAAGAGTGATATATATATATATATATATATATATATATATATATATATATATATATATATATATCACTTGATAAGACACAAGTAATATAAAAAATAGCTACTTTTATAGTCATATTATAAGATATTTATGTTATAATTTCTAAATATATATATATATATATATATATATATATATATATATATATATATTATTAAATTAAATTATGTTTTAGAACATGTACATTATTTTTTAATGTATAAATAATAAATATATTCACAGCTCTATACATCATATATCGAGCACTGTTTTGAATTAATGTTTTGGACGGAAATAATTCTTTCTTCGTTCTGTACCCACTCAGATATATATATATATATTAAGCCACCCTCTGGATTAGTACGTTTTGTATGTAATTTAATGAAGTCCTGCTAAGCTATGATGTTGAAACTATTTAACCCATTAGTGCATGGTGTTCAATTGTTTTTTTTTTTTAGAGGGCGGGTTACCTAAAATTTAAGATCTGCCAGCCGTAATATTATCATTAGCCAAAAGGTAGATTAGGAAAAAAGAGCTAAATTTTTAAGAAAATTTTATGTGGTCCTGGGTTAATTTCGTTATTATCAATATTATTGAATCTAGGATAAAACTCTTCAGAAAGACAAAATCCCTCTTGTTTAAAGTGAGATAGCAAAATAGTTTTGAAAAAGACACGCAACATTCAATTTCTGTTTCACGCAGCAGAAACCTCAACACGAATCTGCCAATCTCATCCTTACTAGAATTTCATTATCCTTACTTATTTTATCGGCCATAAATTTCGATCGGATTCTTGTCTATTCAGTGGTCATCGTTTAAACCAAACTGCAGGCATAGAACGCCAATTGCGGGCATCAAATGCACATTTTTTATGCTGAAATACATGTGCCCCAACTCTAACAATTTTTATGCAATGTGCAGATGTTACAACAACGGAATCTGATTGATAAAATCTTCTTCAATATCACGATATGTTAGAATATTTACGATGGCATTATTTTTTATATTTGCAACAATGACTTTCTCGATTTTTTTAAAACTGGAATATTTAGTTTTTTTCTTTTCATTGTTTACATTTTCAAATAAAATTGAGCGTTCTCAACTTTTCGCATCAAAAACTACAGATGCTGCTTTACTGGTGTCTTATACCGAATGCGAAGAAAATCCTCCAAATGGAAGATTTTATCAGCATTTTTGCTTAATCATTTTGTGGTGAACAGGGAATTAATGGTGACCAACCAATGCAAAGAAACACACAAATCAACCTTCCGCTCACAGCAAGATTTTGATCATAACATTCTCAAGTATCACTACATAAAATGGCGACTCATCGTCTTTAGAACAAGATTATACGCTGATACAATATCAACTTCTAATTACAACTGGAAAATTTCAACAAACTCTCAACTTCGAAGCTAAGTTCCTCGAAATATACCTCTTTTATCCATGTTGAATACAATTATATAACTTCATGTGAAACCAATTTCTTCAACCTGTTTTACGCTTTTGAATACTACTTCGTGTCCGACCATGAAATATGCACATTTTCTTTCCTGGCTATTCATCGAATTTTAAAGGCTATTCATCGAATCTTAAAGGCTTTTGAATAATTCTAATATCAAATTATACTTCAATACATTATCCCCCTCTAATGAGAATTTCAAACTTAACATCTAAACTACTAACCCTTTTAATGTTTGATTCAGTCAGTTAAGTGCCATACGTGATACACGCTTGGGCGATCATGTCTCGAAAGAGACATGACTGACTGGGCAGAAGATTATCCCGCAGTAGGTTGCCATTGCTTGCTTTCTGCGGTAGACTGGTTGCCGACCAAGGCTATGAAACAAGCTGCTGACAACTTCAAACATTTAAAATTGTAAAATCTAAAGAAATTCTTTATTTTGTTTCGTCTTGAAAAATATGTGTTATATTCTCAGTATTCTTACGTTACTTTAATATGACCTGCGTTATACGAAGAAACTAAACTTACCTACTCTTATGGCTTTCAAACAAGGACGCTAAACGACGAAATGAACAACACATTTCAACCTACAAAGACAAAACACCAAAACAAAACGAAAACTACTATTTGGAAAGGCGACAACAGATACCATTTCAACTCATTCAAAGCAGACTCCATCAAATGGAAGAGAAGTGTGTGGTGGACAGGGAATTAAAAATTAAAAGTAACTCTTTTCTCCTCTTCACTTTTACATAAATTCACAATGACGTGTGAAATCCTGATTTTGCCGAATAGGAAAAAGACTGACCCCGTACAGAAAGAAAAAGACGAAATCGTATTTCGCGATCCGATGTTAAATTAATTTTCTGACCAATGGAAGGAAGCGATTTTCAAAACTGAGATAAAAGTTAATAATCCAGTGTGAAAAACTAAATGGCTATAAAAACAGAAAAAAAAAGTCGAATCAGTCAGTCAGATGGGAGCAAAATTTAGAGACGAGACTGCAAGATGTGACTAAAGAAATTTTTATCTGCCTACCCGGACATAAAGTTCCGTCACACATTCGTTCTCCTTCTTCACTCGTGCTATTTTCTTTACCTCTCCTTCTCCATCCTCAACATTCTCGCAGTCAACAAAGATGATGACGACGACGACAACAACAACAACGTTACTTCAACAGACTCCTAAATACTAACGTCCGATAAAGCAATTTTCTTTATTCCTTTACTTTCCTTTTCAATTTCTTGCCTGCCATAAAAAAAACAAGGAAAGGAATACAGACTTTATTAAACACATTAAACACATTAAACACATTAACTACATCCAACTACAATTCGGGACACTTAACTCTTTACTAATGTTTATCATTGAACATTTAACTTCTACAAATCGATGTTATTCTGTTCAATTCTACTTCAACATACAAAACGAAATATTTTATTCTTCCACATTCCAACATCCAACCTTCAATCTTCTGATAAAACTTTAAGTTCGGTTATGTTTGACACAAGGTCAATTTAATGAGTATTCAACCAGCTCTCTGCTACAATTTAACCCCAAGCAAGACAATAAAGTCACTAATACGCAAGCGCTTACTAAGTTTTAAAAGAATATGAGAAAAATACTATTAAGAAGAGACAACAATAAAAAAAAACAAGAATTAAGAAGATATAATATAATGATTGACATTGCATTTCAATTTTTGAAGAACATAGTTGACTGAGAAGTAAGAACCTAGAGGAGAGTGCCACAAATGAGAAGTGTGATAGAACAAACTATTAGTATAGAACTTATGGTTATATCTAGCCATTTCTACTGTAGAATGATGAGACCTTGAAGCCAATCTAGTACTGCGCTTAAATTCATAAAATTTAGGAACAATAAAGGAAAGTTCGTCAAAACAATTATCATGAAAGTATTTACAAAAAAACGCAAGGAAGCTACATTACGACGATAGGATAATGGTTAAATGGGATTTGCCAAGTCAGAAGCAAAGTAGATTAGACAAAAAGAGATAAACTTTTAAGGAAACTTTTTGCAGTAATTGCTTAATTTCGGTGTTATTATTGAAGGAAAGGAAGGTCATCTTGATGGAAGTTGTAGAATTAGTCAATCACAAAAGACAGTACTCGACTGACAGGATATTCACAGCAAATTGGTAGGTGGTTTATATAACAGCCTAGGAGATTCCATTCTACTATTCAGGCAAGTCTATTCTATAGGCTCTGATTGACTGATGACTCCAGTGTGGATATTGTGATCAATAAATATCAGCGCTATATCCACCCCATGACCATTGAATAGAGGGTGATGTATTGAGTTACAACCCTATTTATTTTTGTCTACCAACTGGACACTAGTTGGAAACATTTTTGCAAAGGTGAGTGTCATACTTTTAATTGATCACAAGTGAGCTAGTAAATTAATTCTGGAAGTTTAATTTCTAAACTATTAGTAAATTGGTTTTGAATGTTTAGTTTATATGTTTTTGTTTTTGTTTTTTGTTTTTTGTTTTTGTTTTTGTTTTTGTTTTTGTTTTTTGTCGTTGTCATCACAGCGTCCTCTTGTAAAATATATTGGGTTGTCCTGAAAGTTCATACCGATGTTTAGTGGTTTATGCTCCAACACGTTAGAAGACGCCAAATTCATCGACAATTATAATGCTTACATTTCCGATTAAAGCATACTCCAAACTATCTCTTATTTAAAACTAGCTGTATAGCCCGGCGTTGCTCGGGTGTAATGAAAGCTTTAAAACTAATCCATGGTCCTGGAGCTCAGACTCTTTGGACATTGGCACAAAAGACTAAAATGTTTCCAGAAAAATGAAATTTTGATTTCCTGGTATCGATTTATACATATATATATTATCGATTTCTGCACTATTGTAAGAACTGCAACCTTGAAACTTTTGAATAACGTTTCTTATGTCTTTGTCTATGAGTGTATCAAATTTGATTAAAATCGGACCATTACTTCTATAACTCGATTTTTTCGATTATCGATTTTCGATATTTATCTGGGGTACCTCGACACAAAACCTAGCTAAGAACACTCGCAGATGCTTATAGTACAACTGTGTAAATTTTCAAGAAAATCGGTTCAGCCGTATCGGAGTCTATAGGCAACGGACACACACACACACACACACACACACACACACACACACACACACACACACACACACATGCACACAGAGACAAAGTTCCATTTATAAATAAGTTTAGATTACTTATTTCTTGTCAATTTTGTATCCCTATGAAAATGAAAGATTATGAGCTGCATTTGAGACACTTGGTGCTTTTTTATTACCTTAAAGGCAAAAGTCCTTCGCAAGCAACCAAAAATTACATGTGCTGCGTACGGTGAAGGCGCTTTAGCTGACAAAACTGTATGGAAGTGGAAGTTTAGAGTTAATGATTGCAGCCATATTCATAACGAACGCTCAAGCAGACTCCCTCCCACAGATGATGACCAAATCAAGACACTGATTGGGAATAATCCGCATTACACAACGTGAACAGAAACACTCAATTTATCAAATTCCACCTCCATGAGTACTTAGTGAAGCTCGGGTACACAAATCGCTACGATGTTTGGGTACCACACAATGTGAGTCAAAAAAAGTCTTTTGAATTGCACTTCTATCTGTAATTTTCTGTATAAACGCAATGAAAATGCACCGTTTTTTAAGCAAATTGTGACGGTTGATAAGAAATGGATACTTTACAGCAATGTTCATCTCAAAAGATCCTGGGGTAAGCGACATGACCCAACTTTAGCCACTCCATAAACAGGTCTTCATCCTAAGACAGATGCTGTGCCTCTGGTGGAATTGGAAAAGACATCCTGTACTATGAACTTCTGCAATTATCCAGAAAATTGATTCTGAAAAGCACTGCTCGCAACTGAACGAATTAAAGGCAACAATTTAAGACAAACGCCCAGAATTGGCGAACAGGAAAGGTATTGTTTTTCATCGGGATAAATCAAGACTTCATGTTTCTTTGAAGACCCGGAAAAATTATTGCATCTTGGTTGGGATGTGTTACCGCCATATTCACCAGATGCTGCTCATTCGGATTTTCATTTATTCATGTCCTGCCAAAATAATCTCATTGATAAAAATTTTAATTCTTTAGACGACAAAAAACCCACTTTAATGAATTCCTTGTCAGGAAACCATCGAAATTCTGGAAAGACAGAATCATTAAGTTGAAAAAAAAATAGAGAATTGTGCAACAAAATGATTCATATTTAGTTGAATAAATATTTAATGGCATAATTTTGTTTTGTGTTTTAATTTCCTTTAAAATCAGCATGAGCTTTCCAAACAACCGACTACATCAGTACCTGACCACTTAAATGCAATGTCAATTCCTATCTCTTGTCCCTTTGACTCCAGTCTTTCTCTCGTCCTTTTCCCATCACCTCGTGTATTTTGTCCTTTCCCGTTCTCACCTTACCATCGCAAATGTCTTCACACTGGTATTTCTATCTTTCTCTTTCCCTTTCTCAGACACCCCCTGTAACGGGTTTGTCTTTCTCTTCGCTCTCATCCTGCTTAAACTTTCATTCTTATGTAGCCTCCTGTGCATCAGTGGCGTTAACGGCTTGTTTGGAGTGAAACGATTAAAAAAACATGTTACCAACTATTATACATGTATATCTTTTTATCACAATAATCATGTCAGTTTGTAAGTCCTGTAGACTCTCCTGTAGAGAGTAGGGTCACGGCACCACCAGCCTCTCGCTGGTTGTTGCTACCATGGTTTCTCTTTCCTTCTACTAGACTGATTACCAACCAAAGCTAGAGAGCCCAGTCTGCCGTGCTATTAACTCATATGTTTCTAATGTATATATACAAAACGAATGCAATCACCACGGCTGGTATTTGAACTCAGTGCGCCAATTCATTTTTTCGTGCCGATAACCACTATACAACACGCACATCGACCATAAACCATTCTAATCACATTATTCCAAATAGTACAGTCAGTCAGTTAAGTGCCATACGTGATAAACGCTTGGGCGATCATGTCTCGAAAGAGACATAACTGACTGGGCAGAAGATTATCCCGCAGTATGTTGCCATTGCTTTCTGTGGTAGACTGGTTGCCAGCCAAGGCTATAGAACCCAATCTGTCCTGTTATTTAATCCATAACTGGAAGGAAGAGACGGGTTAATACCTTTCCCAAGGGTATTTGCGCGTAAGTGAATGTAATGAATTCAACTGGAATTCGAACTCGGCTCCTCGACTTCTCGTTCCGAGATTATATCCACTGCACCACAACGCACATCCAAATAGTACACTTTTCCTTAAATAAATCTAAGCTTATTCTTCTATCCTAAATTTTACGATTTGACGAAATTTTATCAATCCTCAGTAATTTGGACCAATACTTACAAATGTCTGCAGAATGACGGTCTGAATATTTGCGATAAAAAGCAACTGAAATTAAGATTAAACACTCATAAGAAAATTAACAATGCCAATAATAAAATTCAAGAAAATATTCGTCCCAATAAAACTAAAAACAAACATCAAAGAAGGCGCAATCAAATGTTCAGAAAAGAATAAGGAATAATTCTGTATTGTTGGATCTGCTGTAGACGTTGGCTTTTGTAGCTCAAGAGCAGAATTGTCGCAACAAAACAGGCTTCTAGAAAAAAAATGGATTCGAGACCGAAAACATATTTCATATCAGAATTGTTTACTAAGAGTAGTGGAGTAACAATCTGCGTAGTTGCGATAAAAATTATCTAAAATAAAGATAGAAAAACCTAGTTGAAATTTGATAATAATCAATGGAAATAATTCCTATTAAAAACTTCGAAGATTATTAAATATAATATTACTAACGTAGTAATTTGATGTGCGTTGTGGTGCAATAGATATCGGCTCGGAACGTGAAATTGCTCGAGCCGATTTCGAGTTCCAGTTGAATTCGTTGAATTCGTTGCATTCACAAACGCGCTAAAACCTTTGTGAAAGGTACAAGAGTCATTCAGTAAATAAGGTGAATTTTTCTAATAGAAGCTTACTTTTTTTTCAAAACATAATGTCCCAACAGTGTCACACACTTTTCACATCTGTGCGCAAGCTTCCGTATTCCCTCAGCGTAAAAATATTTGGACAGATGTCTCAGCCAATCGCTCACAGCACTTTTAATTTCATTGTCACTTTCAAACTTCTATAACAATTTGGCCCATTTGTAGACATTTTTTGGCTGAAACATGTGGCACCATACACAGTTGACATTCTCTTATGAATTTCAACTGGTTTGCACCCTTCAGCAACCAAAACCTTGATAACTGACCTCTGTTCAATCCTGGAGCATGCTTCTTGGTCAGCTATCTTTGTTAATCTCCTAAACTCTCAGAGTTTTTTTTTCAATCTGCAAAAAAAAAAAAAAAAAAAAAATTAAATCCTTTTGAAAAAGAAGTAAAGGAAATTTAAAAACAAAAAGTAAGCTCTTGTCTGTATTAAAAGTCCTTATACCGAAACATTCACCTTATTTATTTAATGACCCTCGTATTAATCCATCTCTTCCCTCCATCTATGGTTCAAATAAAAGGACAGATTGGGTTCTATAGCCTTGGTTGGCAACCAGTCTACCGCAGAAAGCAATGGCAACCTACTGCGGGAAAAATCTTCGCCTAAGTGTATATCACGTATGGCATTTAAGTGACTGAATATAATAAAAAACAACTGAAGTTACGAAGAAAAGTTACTTCAAATTTAATAATAATTAACAATGCTTTCCAAACTTTTTAAAGCCGCGACCCACTATTTATGACCACAGGTTATGGCGACAAGCGCAAATTTACTGCGCAAAATCATTTTCACTTTTAATTATCGCTATTTATAGTTTCTTTTTATTTCTAGATATCCTTTGTAAGTCGATATTTAAACTTTTGTCACAGAATTTTAAACTTTGATTGAAATAGAATAGCCGTAGTAGCCGGAGGCGCATTATATCTACATATGATCAAAGGATACGTAAAAATAAAAATAAAAAGATATCTATAAACAAAAGTTAAAACTGTGCAATCAGTATTATAGCTAAAGATGTGCGTTGTGGTGCAGTGGATATTGGCTCGGCACAACAAACCGGGGAGACGAGTTCGAATTCCAGTTGAATTCCTTGCATTCACTTACGCACAAATACCTTTGGGAAAGGTATTAATCCGTCTCTTCCCTCCAGTTATGGGTTAAATAATAGAACAGACTGGGTTCTATAGCCTTGGCTGGCAACCATTCTCCCGCAGAAAGCAACCTACTTTGGGATTATCTTTTGCTCAGTCAGTCACGTCTCTTTCGAGATATGATCGCCCAAAGCATGCATCACGTATGGCACTTAACTGACTGACTGTATGAATAGGTGAAAATTGATTTCCTTTTTACGATGACGAATGATTAAATTGAGAGCTTGACCAACCCTGATACGTTAAGGTTGTCAAAATAACATACTGCTTGATACAACAACATACTGGCAATAAAATCCCGAGCCTTGAACTAACTCAACAGATATCTTTTAATCAAAGCTAATGCGAAATTCTAGTAAAAAGTTTTACGACCCACTAACATTCCGCTTGCGACCCACCAATGAATCGTGACCTATAGTTTGGGAAACGCTAAAAGACAGATACAAGCAATACAACGACGTGAAGATCTACTTGAAATATTAGGACAGCTTGATCTATTTGAGGACAATGTTAGACTGCGTGAACTTAACAGGGAACAAGACGGTTATGTGAGGATAAAAAAAACAGTGTAGTTACGACTCAAAAAATAGAAAACAAGTTACGTATGACATGAATGCGCTTTCTCACCGGATTTATTTAATCTGTACAGCAAGATTATCCTAATATAATCAGAAAAGATACCAGAATTTATTATCAACGAACATGACCTTAACAACTATAGTTGGTTGTTTTTGTTTTTATGGCATATCAACCTCGGCGGGTCATTTAATGCTAACGATTTTTTTATTGTTGGTAATACCTTTTTCTTTCAACAATTTATTGTTGTTGTTTTTATATAAGTTTTGTGTGTAGTAATACTTTTTTCTTTTCGAGTATCAAGATTCATTGGGATTTGTTTTTTTGGTTTTTTTAAGGGCAGGGTCCCCAAGTCCTACCCTTGTTATTTAACCCATAACTGAAGGGAAGGGACGGATTAATACCTTTCCCAAGGGTACCAGTGCTTAAGTGAATGCAGGGTATTCAACTGGAATTCGAACTCATTTCTCTTTCCGACCCGATATCCACTGCACCACAACTCACATCCGTCACTAAACGCTTACAGCACCTGGTATTCCCAAGCGGTCACCCATCTAAGTACTGACCAGGCTCAATGTTGCTTAACTTCGGTAATCGAACGAGAACCGATGTATTCAACGTAATATGGCCGTATGCCCCTAACAACTATAGATTCAGGTAACAGTTTTGATCACAGAGTTAGGGGAAAACTGAAAGGAAAGCGAGAACAAAACTATTAACTCCATGAAAACAGAATGGTCGTTAGCAAAAAGGCAATCCAAGGTATAAGCAACGAAATGGGGACGTCAAAATCAAACAAGTACAGAATTTTAACTTATATAAATATGAGTGGCATAGTAACAGAGGACGGAAATATATATATATATATATAAGTGTTAGGAAAATGACATTAGAACCAAAGAAAAGGATGATGAATTTCTGTTTCATATGTAATCTCCTATATTGCAGGTGAAGAAACTTGAAACAAAGAAAAAATAGTTCTATAAGCGGGCTTTGAGAATACCATGGATTTAATATATATGTGTTATTAAGTCAGTTAGTTAAGTGCCATACGTGATACACGCTTTGGGCGATCATGTCTCAAATGACACATGACTAACTGGGCAGACGATTATCCCGCAGTAGGTTGCCATTGCTTTCTGCAATAGACTGGTTGTCAACCAAGGCTATAAAAACCAATCTGTCCTGTTATTTAACCCATAACTGGAGGGAAGAGACGAATTAATACCTTTCCCAAGGGTATTTGTGCATAAGTGAATGCAAGGAATTCAACTGGAATTCGAAATCGGCACGCCAATCTCTCGTTCCGAGTTGACATCCACTGCACCACTGCATACATCTGGTCATTAAGTATTATTTTTTAATTGCTTTTGTTTGGAAAGTAAATAAAATTACTATTATTCTCTTCAAACTTTGCCTTTGTGACCTGAATAGTTGAAGTATATTACGCAGTCTGGTTCTCCAACAATGACGGTCGTCTTGTGCAAAAAAAAAAAGACACACACATTAAGTTACTGCGCACCAAATCGTGTAAATGTTGCACAAACTGGAAACCACCGATCGGATATGTATATATAAAAATATCAACTGACATTTTTATTCTTGGTTGGTGGTGGTTGTGTAGAGTGGAGAGTAGCCAGAGAGAAACATGCACATACGAGAGAATTGTTGCAAATCGTGAACTGGTGGGAGTAGTCTTCGCTGCTATCTTCCCTGCGTTTTCTCGGTGTTCTCCGGCATTATTTCGGTGTTCTGATCTCGGCCAAGAAAAACCTCGAGGTTATAACCTGAAATTTCCACGCATTTTTACCTTTTCGGGTTTTCGCTTAATTGTGTCATCTATGACCAGGCATATCTGTCAATTATCTTCGCTGGCTATTTCCTTTCATGCCGGCTTCCTTTGATGTCAATTATTATTTTGTCACTATTTATATGTCTGACTTTGATGTTGATCAAACTTTTGTTGGACCTGTTTGTGCTTTCTGTCATTGATGTTTGTCATAATTTTATCGGATACTGCTTTTGATGTCAATCATATTTCTGCCGAGTCACAGAAATATATTACACAGTGGAGAACATAAAGCCATAAAATTCACAATTTTAAGAATTTTGAGGGAACCAACTTATCACTCAAATATTTGCTTCTTCTGCATGATGGACCCTTGCAAAGGATATACTTGCTATGATATATCCAGAAGTTCCTTAATCCAACGCCCCATTTCCGCACTGTTCAGATCTCCCGGTACCAACTCCCCCAAAGTGAGAGCAGCGGTTTTCAGAAGAGACCAACAGTTCAGAAGATGAAGCGCAGCGTTCTAGATTAAACGGCCATTTCATAAATAATTATTCCAAATGTTGGAGAATTTTTCTCTTTATTTTCAACTGAAATTAAAACCAAAATGCGACGTTTAGAACGGCTCATGATTAAACATAATAGACATTCATTGTCTTTTATATTTAACAGCATATGTTTAGAAAAAAAAAATATATATATATATCTATCTATCTCTCTCTCTCTCTCTCTCTATATATATATATATATATATATATATATATATAGAGAGAGAGAGAGAGAGAGAGAGAGAGATGAGAAATTGTAGGAGGATTTGAAATATTAAGTAAGTACTTCATCGAGTTTTATTCAATCTCAACAATCTCTATATTTGGGACTCATCAGCAGTAAATTGAGTAGAAGATGTTGAATGGATGAACAGCACTCTGAGTGAGAGCCAGGTAATACTTGATATCATTTTAACAAGTACCAGAAATTTAGATACTTAACTCGATAATTAATTAAAGGATTGTAATATTTTGTAAACTTATGTTAAAAATATACCCCAAAATCAATAAACCCCCCCCCCAAAAAAATAAAGTAATAATTTAAAAAGTGGATTCTCAGATTTAAGGTAACCTTCTAAGATTTTTGTTTTTAACTTATTGGTATGGGGTGGGTAAAATTTTGGAATTAAGAGTATAATTAATTTGGCTTTAAAATTTTATCTTAAATTGAAGCAGTAAAAGAAATAATTGTGCTTAAGAAGCTTAAATTTATCATTTCAGATATTACCTAATTTCCAGCAGTGCCCCCAAGTGTTGTATCGTTTGTTTGCAAAACAAATTACAGAAGCCAGCAAGACAAAATTGTTTGTGAGATGAATAAAATATCAGTTTATCGTTTTCCAAACAAAGATGAGAGAGAGCAATGGAAAAAATCAGCTTCAAATGATTATCTGAATGTTTCAAACAATACAGTTGTTTGTCAACTACGTTGGCTTTTAAATTTCAATGCCATAGAAGTTCATGGAAAAAGGAACCCACAAAAATCCACCATCTGTATGACCAGATGTGCCAAAGAGTCAAATACCAACACCTTCTTCTGTTCAAAGGGATATAAAAAATGCCTTCAATACTGCTCGAAATCAATTTGATGAAATGAATGCTTTTTTAGAATAAGTTAAGATTAATTATACAGAGTTGAAAAAAGTCTAATCAATAACAAAAAACTGTGTGTGTCTAGTTGTTGCAGTTTTGGCTGAAAATATTTTAACAGTTCAGCTGTCAAAAGTTAGCGATGGTATTCCTCTCTCTATGTTAACGATTTATAAAAAATTGCGGTCTGAAACCTTTCATAATAGAGTTAAATTCTATATTATCAGCCTATCAAAAAATCCGTATAAATACAGTTGATACTTGGTCAACATTGGAAGCCATTTTACCGATATTTAAATTGTATGGCTTTTGATCACAAGATAGTTATCTTGAGTTAGCACCTTTCAGCAATTGCAACCCCCACCCCCAAAGGGTTGGAATGATATAGTAACACGTGCTTTTGGGTATGAGCAACATCACGGTCATTGTATAATATATTTCAATTACCATGATCAGCAACATTAAGAAAAAAGTTATAAAACAATAAAGAACTTCTTTTTTTTTTTTTTTTTTTGCTATCTGTACTTAATACACTTCGAATTGGCATGGCAAAAGATGCGTCCCAGAAGTTAAGTAGAGTATTAAGAGACAGGAACATTTCGCTAGAAACAAAGAAAAGAGTACTGGATTGCTATATGATGTCAGTTCTTCAATATGGCAGTGAATACTAGACCATATCATCAAAGATGAAGAAAAAACTTGAAGCAATTGAAATGTGGTTCTAGAGAAGGATGCTGCGGATATCATGGACCGAGCATGTGAGCAATAATGAGGTTTTAGAAAGTATGGGAACGAAAAGGAAATTAATACTGAGCATCAGGAAGAGACAACTAAAGTTCCTGGGACATGCAATGAGGAAGGAGGGCTTTGAGAACCTGGTACTAACAGGCCAGATAGAGGGGAAAAGAGACAGGGGAAAGCAACGGATAACATATTTAAATGGCCTGATCAGGTGGATGACAGAACGAAGGTTGTGTGGTGTAACAGGAGAAAGCGTGCTAAGAGCCACCAGGGATAGAAAGATATGGAAAACCATAAATCGCCTACGTCCTGAAAGAACAGGGCACATAGAAGAAAAAGAATGTCAGTCTAAAAGGGTGTATCATTCTCCATGATGAAGTATATTTTAAAATAATGTTACTATATCATGGCAAAAAACTATTTGATAAATCAGTTGACAATCCATCTCTACTTGCACAAACAATAACTGGTATAATGTTGATCTGTCTTAATGGTAATCTAAAATTTATTTCAAGATTGATTCCAATTTCAAAATTAGCATCAGCCTTTGTACTTGAAGAAAATTGAGTTTACAGTTCAAGCCATCACCTCTGTACCAGCTGATGTAAAAACTATTATATATGATTGCAATCGAGTAAATCAAGTTTTTTTTTAATTTATATCCCACACTCCTTGAACAACCTTGGTTAACTGAAGATAATTAACATTTACTTTTTCATTATGTTCATCTGTTGAAAAATACTAACAATTTGTGGCTCACAGAACAGACAGGAAAACTAATCTTTGATGATTATGGAGTAAAACGAATTGAAAAACGGTCACAACTTAAACAGTTATAATGTTTTGAATCTAAAAGACTAGTTTTATTTCAGATTTAAATTGTATTTCCATTGCTTCAAAGCCGATATAAAGACAATGTGTTTCTATCTGCCTGGAAGTGTTTTAAAAGAAACATATAAAGTAATTCTCACTCAGTCTGGAATAACTGCGGGTAAAAAGAATACTGCCAATTTTCATAAACAAGGTTTTGACATAGTGGAAAACTTAAATGTTAAGACCTTTCGAATTGATAAATTACGCACTGATCCGCTACAAGCTGAAATCACATCTCCGAATGACAGGCGACTTGATGTTAGTCATCAGTAAGTTAGGTCAAATAGCCCATTATATGCTGCCAGTCGAGCTAATCCTATAAAACAAACATCCAAACACATTCCTACTCCCATACAGCATACTTGCAATGAAATTGTTAGTCTATTTCGACATCCATTAGCTATACATATATATATGTATATATAACTTTATAAAGGAAAACTCAACACGTCATTTCAAGTGGTTATAAACTATAGTTCATTTCTATGAGCGAATTAGCTCATAGAAATGAACTATAGTTTATAACCACTTGAAATGACGTGTTGAGTTTTCCTTGATAAATATAATTTGCACTGGATAACATTCATTGTGCTCTTTATATAGATATAACGCTTAATATTTTATATTAAGTTAATTTTGTTGGATTATCCTCACCGTTTACGGACTGGGCATATATATATATATATATATATATATATATATATATATATATATATATATATATATATATATATGAAAATTAGTGGGACAGGCTGCGCTGTATGAGATATGAGCGAAAGAGAGACAAGCCGATTGTGTTATCATCTGACATGGTATCTTGGAAGTAAATAATTTTAATCGTTTTTTGCATCACTCGGTTCGCAAGAAGAGACGAAAGTTATGGCAGGACAAATTGTAGCTAAGACATTTGAAAGTAGCATGACTGATGGAACGAGAACAATCTACTCCAGTGATCAAAATAAAGGGTGCGATTCAAAATTCAAGTCATCTGAAGAAGCGTGGAACCTATAAGGGCTAAAAGGTCGTGAATATGACAATAAAGATGAGGACAACAGTTCGAACAATGAAATTAGTATTTTAGTTATATCTGAATTTACATACACTATATATATATATATATATATATATATATATATATATATATATATATATAAATCATATCACCCCGAGCAAGGCGGTAACGCCACTGATGTGCAGGGGGCTACATAGGAGTGAAAAGTTTGGAAAAGAGAAAGCAGGAAACCACTTCCTAAACAGGAAACAAGGGATGAGCCTCTACACCTGTTTAATAGACGTGGATGGAGTGTGAACCGAGCGATAGTTTAGTCTATCTACTCCAATTCAAAAAAAAGTGAGAAGATTGGAAAAGAGAAAACCGCAAACCGCATCCTAAGCAGGAAACAAGGGATGAGCCTCTTCACCTGTTCAATATATATATTCCATTTGTAAACGAGATATATTACGCGACCTAGGTTTCTACCATGAGTGGGGTCTTCAGGCGATTTACAATAACTTATTTTACCGTTTAACGTTTCCTTTAAGAACGCTCGCATAACGGTGTTTTTTGAACGCTCACGTTGCAGAGAATTTTTGAACACGCAATTTTTAAAATTACAAGGAATTATGGCGTTTAAGGGGCTAGAGAGAAAATGTGATTATAGAAAATGCGCCCTAAAGTGAAAAACAACACCAAGAGAAAACGTATACGGGATCAAGGAAAATGTGAAGCAGCCTAAAAGACATTTAAAAACCAAAACCGCATGGCGAATGTTAATGCTAAGTTCTACGTCCGCGATCTTTATTTCTCAAAATGCTCTTTTTCTAATATAGAGCACTCTTCACTCATAAATATAGCAAATTTTAAACACCAGTGGATATATATATATATATATATATATATATATATATATATATATATATATATATTGGTAGAGAGTTAAATTATCACCATTTATCTTTATATTTTTCTAAAGCTCTTTACATCGAATTTAGCTCAAGTGTACATTCCTTTCTATCACTTAGAAATAAATGTCAGTAGTATGATTCTGTATGTGCGTGTGTGGACGGACTCACGGGTGTACGCCAGCTTTTAGATTAAAAACCAAATTAAAGAATATCTAATTTGATTTCAGCACCAGCAGAGTGTTCAAATTCTGATTAAAAATAAAACAAAACTTTTCGGTACATATGATATCGATGCCGTTTGACACGGGTGCCATGCTGTCTCGGGGAAAACCGACTCCATGAAAAGTTCCATCAAGTGGTTTTTTATATTACATACACATTTTACATTAGCTTCAATGTTTGCCGGTAATTTCGATCGGACCAAAGAGATAAGAGACGACTTCTTTGACGCGGGAACTGACTCAGATCAAAATCTACGGAAAACTACATTGTTATGGTGCCGTGTCTGTGAAAAGCAGAAACAATTTCCCTCGAGGGAATAGAAGTTAAATTCAAGAAAAATTTAAATAACACTTTCTTGAACGTCTGTAGAAACTGGCAATGATAAGCAAAATCCACATTATATATATATATATATATATATAATCTTAGTAGTAGTAAGAACTAATGGAATAACATACTCCTCAGTTCGTAGCGTTTGATTTTTAACAATGGTCAATATGTAGGAGAGCAATATTTGTACTCATATTTTTATTATTTGAATTTATAATAAAATTATTTTTTCGATACACAAGAGCTGTCGTGTTTCGGTGCTATTTCTAGCATCTCATTAGGTGATGTACGATTGGAAGGAAGAATCAGGAAATTATATATATATATATATATATATATATATATATAAATTTAAAGCAATGAAAAGATGTACGATTGGAAGGAAGAAGCTTTATATATATATATATATATATATCTAGACATATTCTATTAAATATAAGAGACAATGAATGTCTATTATGTTTAATCATGAGCCGTTCTAAACGTCGTATTTTTGCTTTAATTTCAGTTGAAAATAAAGACAAAAATTCTCCAACATTTGGATAATTATTTATTGGTTTTCTTCTAAGCTTTCGGCTCACATGAGCCATCTTCAGAGAGGTAGTTTAAACTGAAATATTATAAAATCCACCATCACCGACGATTTTATTTTGTGTTGACATAAAACTCCGCTTGGCAACGGCAATAGTTACCAAAAATAATAAACGCAGTTCTTAAGTTTGCGATGCGGTTTTATGACGTCACACCGCGGGATAGCGCGAAATGACAACAAAACCATCTAGTCAAATGCAATGTAATATGTTATTTCCTGTTTTAAAGTTGATTTTATTGAGTGTTGGTTGTTTTGATTTGATGTACATGGCCTCCAATATCTGCAGGTTCCTCTTACTGTGTGTATGAGTAAGGATCACCGTATTGTTGACCAAAATCTGTCTGATATTACCTACATGTTTATGTTTTTCAGAGAAATGTTGTTTAATAGTACTCTGATCAGAAAGATGACATGTAAGTCTACGGGAGAGCGTGGTTGTGGTAAAACCAATATATGTACTAGGTTTTTGAGTAGTATCAGAGATGCAATCTCTGAATTGGCATGTAAATTGGTACACTACATTGGTTTTTTGTAAAGAATTTAGTTTAGTGCCTGTTGGGTTATTATAAACTATGAGGTCAATTGTTTTAAACTTTTTATAATATATAATGAGTTTAATTTGACTATTACTATCCACTGGTTTAACATTTCTACGTATTATGTTTTTGAGAGTTTTTTCATCTTGCTTATAATTATTATGTATTTGGTTGCAATAGTATAAGTTAATAGTGTTATGTTTATTTTGATGTAAACCATTATTATTAATATTATCATTATTGTTAGAGCTATTGTTAAGTTTGTTGAGATACATTTTAATTTGTTGATCAATAACGGAGTTAGGAAATCCATTATTGACTAGTGTTTGCTTAATGTTGTGTAATTCTTTATAAAATATAGATTTGGAAGAAGATATCATTTGTGTGCGTTGAAGTAAGTTTTTTATAACAGCTAACTTATATCGTTGGGGACATTCACTATTATAATTAAGAAGACACGAATTTATGCTAGTTGGTTTCCTATATAGAGAAGTAGTAAATTTATGTGTGCTAGAATCAATTAATACATCAAGGAATGGGAGTTTGTTATTAATATTAAGTTCTAATGTAAATTTGAGGACGGAGTGACTTTCAAATTTGTTTTTAAGATATTTAATTTGATCGATATTCTTAGCTAAAACAAAGATGTCATCTATATATCTTACATATATAGAGGGTTTATTGTTGTCATTAATTATTTTATTTTCTAGATTTGCCATATAATAATTAGAAAAGAGGGGACCTAAAGGAGATCCCATCGCAATGCCATCTATTTGTGTATAAATATTGCCTAAGGGGTCGTGAAAGGGTACTTGTGTGGTGCATGCTAATAATAGTTTTTTTAATATAGTGGGTTTAATATTGATTGATGGGAGAGTAGCATGGTTGTATACATCACGGATAATGATGTCAATTGTTTCATGGACGGGAACATTTGTGAATAAGTTTTGAACATCCAAAGATGCAATCATTTGATTATTAGGTTTTACGGAATGGAGAATCTGTAAAAATTCGTCCGTGGAGTTATATATATATATATATATATATATATATATATATAAATTTAAAGCAAATGTTCCTTTATCCAAACATTTGAGGGGAGGTTCTACTAGGTTTGACTCGATATAAGAATAGAAAGTTATGTTAACGATGGATAAGGGCACAGGGTGAGAGATCATGAGAGAATTTAAGAGGTCGCTACAAAGTTTGAAAGGTAAGTGACGGATAGAGGAAAGGGGTTAAGGGTTAAAGGTTGGTTGGAGAAATTGAGTGTTCATGAAAAGAATGTTATATCCTTCATCTTCTATGTGCCCTACCCCTTCAGGACGTAGGTGATTATGGTTCTCCACGTCTCCCTTTCCTTTGTGGCTCTTAGTATGTTTGCTCCTGTTACACCTCGCAACCTCCGTTCCGTCATCCACCTGATCAGGCACTGCAAATATGTTATCTACTGCCTTCCTCGGTCTCTTTTTCTTTCTATCTGGCCTGTCAGTATCATGTTCTTTAAGTTCTCCTTTCTTATTACATGCCCCAGGAACTTCAGTTGTCTCTTCCTGATACTCAGTATTAATTTCCTTTTTGTTGTCATTCTTTCCAACACCTCATCGTTGCTTCCATGCTCAGTCCACGATATCCGCAGCATCGTTCTGTAGAACCACATTTCCGCTGCTTCAAGTTTTGTCCTCATTTTCGATGATATTGTCCAGCATTTACTGCCGTATTGAAGAACTGACATCACATAGCAATCCAGAACTCTTTTCTTTGTTTCTAGTGAAATTTTCCTGTGTGTTAGTACTTTACTCAGCTTCTGGAACGCGTCCTTTGCCATGCCAATTCGCTATCGGATCTCTGTGTCGCACTTTCCATCTCCTGTTAGAACACTTTCTAGGTATTTAAATTTTTGTACTTGCTTGATTCTGGTATCCCCCCACCTGTATTTGGCATTTTGGGTTGCACCTTTTGCTGATGACCATGCATTCAGTTTTAGAGTCAATTTTGTGTTAGAGTAAAACGAAATCAATGGCCTAGTGTGGCTATATTACATTTAGATAGAACTGTTATAGCAATTAATAGAGGATGGTTGGATCTTATTACCCGATTACGTGTATGCGAGGTCTGGGCAAATTCTGACCCTTGGCTCGAGTGTTTGACTCAGTCGGGGCTTATTCTATAAACTGAGACTCGGCTGAGTAAGTCAGACAAGCTCCCTGCCTTCGTGCAGAATTCGACACTATCGAGGCTCAGTCTACGGGCGAAGACTCGGCTAAAAGGAAAAGACAGGCTTAGTTTCGCTGCCAGCGTATTCGTAGGGTGGTAAAATTTTTACCCTTGTGTCGAGTGTTCGCGCTCGTGTTCCCCACAGATTGTACCAAGAAGTAAAATTAGCCATTATGTTGTTCCCAGAACAAAAACAAAGAAATACCAAATAAAAGCTCAGAAGTAATGTCCATATGTAATCACACCTCCAGATATATCTTAGGATCATACAAACCTGAATGAAAGTGTTTTAAGATCTTTAAGTTACTCCTCCCTAATTTTAGAAATTTTCGGTTGTTTAAAACTTCCAGTCACGCATTCATAAAAAAATCCCTGTTGTACGTTTGATAATCGTAAAAAATCAGTTATTATATATTGCCTGGAGATACCAAAAGTTTGAAATCTAGGTTGCGGAAACAACTCATTTCCAAATAATATATATTATCAATTATTACGTTAGAATATGTGCAAACTACAAACTACTACAAAATTTTATATTTTGTTTCGACATTGAAAGAACAATGTCTCGTTAGGTAGTTAACAATGATGCTATATATATATATATATATATATATATATATATATATATATCATAATTTTAGTACAACATCTTAATTAAAATTAACAATTGTTGTTTTTTTTGTTTGTTTTTTTGACAATTTTGAATGTTAGTAAATTTATATATCAGTTCTTGATCGAATAAAACT
The DNA here is from genome assembly GCA_037127315.1 of Ascarosepion bandense. Classification (NCBI taxonomy): domain Eukaryota; kingdom Metazoa; phylum Mollusca; class Cephalopoda; order Sepiida; family Sepiidae; genus Ascarosepion; species Ascarosepion bandense. Next base: position 7,685 of record JBBBDQ010001622.1, on the reverse strand, counting down.
TTTAAGTGTAAATTTCATTTTGTTATGGAATTTTAAATTTATTTTAATGTTTACGCGTCAAGATGAGTTCATTCCTTTAGTTCAATAGCTCACTGAGATTTTTATATTTGATTATTGCAATTTTTTCCTTCAAATATAGATTAAATATGTCCTTGATGTTGTTTTGGGTTTATGCATGTCCAATAATCCTCCATTTAATTTGTGGGGTGAGTCTTCCGTATTTTACTTTCCAATAATATTTCGATAGGGAAATTTGATGTTTCAAGGAAGCGTTGGAAAAGAAAAAAGAATATCGGTGATTGAAGAATCTTTGTTTCCAACTCCCTTTCTTATATTCTTAATTTAATTCTTTTTCTTGTTTGAGTATTCTCCCGGAAAAATGGTAGCTTCATATATTGATTTATCGGAAATGCATTTGCCTTCAGCAGGGCAGTTGAGTCAGTTACAACGAGGTTTATATTATTGTGCTTTATCATAAAACTTTTTTAATAACTGGCTGTGAGTTAATAATGTTGCGAATATTCTTGGTGCAGGAATAACTGATTTTCAGAGTTTTTGTTGAAAATTCTTTTTAAAGGGTTATTTTGGTTAAAGTGTTAGATTATGAAAATATCGGCTGATATTTATATTAGATAACTTGATGAATGGTGGGTAAAACCACATTATTTTCTTTTTCTGTTTTTGGTTACAATAGTTGTTTTATCTTTCAAAGTTTCTAGTAGACTAATTCTTGTTTGAAATTACTTTTCTTGAGAGCTTCGTTATACACTAATTTGTTCTCCTGAAATATATTTTTTGCTGGACGATAATCTATTAATTTTTGCATTTACTTTGTTCGGAATCTGATTAATTGTTAACTTAGGTTGATTCGAATTGGCATTAATGTAAACAGAAGATCGATTTTCTTTATGTAAAATTAGCATGGACCAGGCTTGCCTCCCAGAGAGTAAAACACTGCGCCTCCTTCGTCTCACATTTTCAGCGGACCTCAAGTGGAATGACTATATCGAATCCATTGCTAAATCCGCTGCCATGAAAGTCAGTTCTCTGTGCAGGGCCCGGAAGTTTTTTCCGTCTGAGTCTATCCTGCACATATATAAATCTACCATCCGCCCGTGCATTGAATACTGCTGCTATATCTGGTCGGGTGCCCCTGCTACTCTCTTCTCGTGACTTCCCTGTGCCTCTTCTATAAATACTTTCACGGCTTCTACTCCGATGAACTTAGATCACTGGTGCCTCCTAGGTACGAATTTGCACGAGATACTAGATTAGCTACTAGATCACACCCTTTTACAGTGAAACCGATAAAATGCAACCGCAACTTCTGCTCCAACAGTTTCTTCTCTCGCACTTCCCGACTGTGGAATTCCCTTCCACATGATTGCTTCACCGACGGCTACAATCTCCAGGAGTTTAAATGTAAGGTCAATAGACACCTCCTAACACACTAACTCGCTCCCATTCTTTCAAACACTCTTCCCATCTACCCTAACTCCATCCTCTGTATCCTTATCCATCTATCACCTTCCTTCTGAGATTTCCTATATCTAACCACTCCTTCTCTTTAACTTCCCCTATGTAACCCCATGCGCAATAGTGGCAGTGGAATGCCTTGCTTGGGGTGAAATGATTAAAAAAAAAATAGAAGATTCATTTGAATGTATTATTGGAAAGATTGAAACTGATATCTAAGAAATTTACTATTTTGAGGTTAGATAAGATTTCGATTTTAAAATATAGAAATTGGAATGCTCTTATAATGCTTATTATTATTATTCTGGATGAGAGAGGGCCATTACTAACTAGGATAAATATAAGCCCATCGTCTCCATAAAGGCCTATTTGATTTGGATCAATAATTATACTAAGAGTGTATAATATATATTTTCCTATTAGATGAGTAATTCTGGGCTGAATCATATGCGCCCATTAGGACGTCAAAGTTATCGTTGAGATTTTTAGTCCAAGTGTAATCGTTACATACTTGTAATGATTGCCTATACGCTACAATAATTTCAAGTTCATCGTTCATAATGTTAGTGTAGTTTTTAGTAAAATTTTAACTTTTTAATGATAGGTCGTAAGAAATAGAGTACAAATCGATTATATCAAATTAGATAAATGTAGTTATATTTTTGTTTTGAATTTGTATTTTGGTTCAAGAAAATTAAAACCAAAGAAAACAAATTTTCATGAAGTATGACATTAAAACTTTCTACCCGTCAATTTCTGAAACAGGATTACTTGAAGCTTTAGAGTTTGCTAAGTAATTTATAAACATAAAATCGGAGCACATAAAAAATAATTTTACATTGCCGCAAATCTGTGCTATTTAACAATAGCGAAGTATGGATACAGATATCTAAAAAAGGTGCATTTGACGTATCACAAGGTTTATTCGACTGAGCCAAAGTTTCTGAGCTAATGGGTCTATTCATCTTACACAAAATAAACAAAATAATCCACATAGACGACCACGGAATATATCTATATAGATGACGAACTGATAGTATTGCCGGAATAAATGAAAAAGTAAAAAAAATTCTTTTTAAACTTTTCAAAGTCTCAATTTTGTTATAGAGGTCAAAATGAATAAAAAAGTTGTCCAATATTTAAACGTGGAGCTCAATTTACAAACCAGCAGCGTGTCCCCATACATGAAACTAAACACAAAATTAAGACATTGGGTCAAACCACCCCACCAATATAATCTAGCAAAAGGTATAGAATATAGACTGTCTAACAAGACAATCTTTGACGAGAGGCTTTACAAGAAAACGGACATAAAAGCAAATTAGAGTATAAACCCCAGACAAACGAACAAAAAAGAACAATAGGAGAAAATGTAATATCATTTGGTTTAACCCACCTTTTAATTTAGAAGTAAAGTCCAAAACAGGGAAAATATTTTTCGAACTACTCAACAAACACTTCCCCAAAAGCTCCGAGCTACACAAAATATTTAATAGAAATACAATTTAATTAAGTTATGGCTGTACTCCTAATTTAGAAAATCACATAAAGAGACAAAATGCCAAAAATTTTAAAAACAACGTGAAAGTAAAAGATAAACATATACTTAGGAAGTACCGAACGTATTTTTAGAACACGTTGGAATAATCATAAGTCTACATTCAAATTAGAAAAACCTTTAAAAAGCACCAAACTAGCTAACGACGTATGGAAATTAAAAGAATGGTGGGAATCCCCACGTAACGTGGAAAATATTAAGAAAAGCCAAACTCTGCACGGTGGTCATATCTACAGATTGTGTCAAAAAGATAAGTTGGCTATAGTATTTCCAGAACAACAAAAGCTATTAAATGAAATGTCTGAAATAATGTCTGAATGTAGTCACATCAGAAAATATTTTCTAGGCTCGTACAAACCCAGATGAAAAAATTCCTAACAACAACCCCCACTACTTTGAACTTCCGGTTAAGAACGTATAAAAGCGCTAACCGTTAAGCCATCAGTCAAAACAAATCGCCTGACGAAACCGAAAAGGTTGAAATAATAGTAATGTAACTGGCTGATCTTCCCCTGTCTATACATATATACATATATATATATATAGTGTATCGAGGCAGCAAATAATTTTCTAAACATATGCTGTTAAATATAAAAGACAATGAATGTCTATTATGTTTAATCATGAGCCGTTCTAAACGTTGTATTTTGGCTTTAATTTCAGTTGAAAATAAAGACAAAAATTCTCCAACATTTGGATAATTTTTTATTGATTTGCTTCTAAGCTTTCGGCTCACATGAGCCATCTTCAGAGAGGTTATTTAGACTGTAATACAATAACATCCGCCATCACCGACGATTTAATTTTGTGTTGAGATAAAACTCCGCTTGGCAACGGCAATAGTTACCAAAAATAATAAACGCAGTTCTCAAATTTGCAATGCAGTTTTATGACGTCACACCGCGTGATAGCACGAAATGACATCAAAATCATTAATTCAAATTTATTTTTGGTAACTATTGCCGTTGCCAAGAGGAGTTTTATGTCAACATAAAATAAAATCGTCGGTGATGGCGGATGTTATTGTATTACAGTTTAAATAACCTCTCAGAAGATGGCTCATGTCAGCCGAAATCTTAGAAGCAAATCAATAAAAAATTATCCAAATATTAGAGAATTTTTGTCTTTATTTTCAACTGAAATTAACGCCAAGATACAACGTTTAGAACAGTTCACGATTAAACATAATAGACATTCATTGTCTCTTATATTTAACAGCATATGTTTAGAATATATATATATATATATATATATATATATATATATATATAATTTATTTATTTATCTAAAAGTTGTTTTTTTTTTCATGGATATTCATATTTGCGTAGATGCTCTGTTTTTTATAATTAAACAGTATATTTGTTTATGTATGTCTCCCCGCCTGAATATTTGAATATTGTTAGAAAAATATACACCCTCTGGCAGAATTTAACCTGCGTACCTAGGAAAAACGGTCATTAGATTTGACATAGTTTGACCTCTCGCCTACGCAGGAGCACCTGATCAAACGAAGCCCGAATACTGCTTTTGAACACATATTTTTCCCTAAATTCTCAAAATATACATATCTGATTTGTTTCGTATCCTAACGTAAACAAAGACAATTTTTAGTAATGAAATAAAACGTTATTTTTAATGGAAGATTCCTCGAATTTAATATTAGATGGAAAATGTAGATGGAAATAAATAAATATACTGTTTAATAATTAAAACAATGCATCTCCTCTAGTACGAGTTTACATTAATAATAAAGGTTAAAGAAATAAAATTGAAATTTAATATATATTATATTCAACCTTCCCTTTAAAAACTTTCTTTAAATACGGCAGAGGAAGAAGATTTAATTAATTTTTATTTGTTTTATTTTGTTTTTACAGCGTCCTCACGTTTTCCCGTTTTGCAGAAGGAAATTTTCGATAAACTTCATTCTCCCAAGCAGAACTTAATATATATAATAATAATAATAATAATGTCAGATTTTATTATTCAAGTCAATGCTTTCGCAATAAAATTGGTGTTAACTAACGGATGATGGTAAAACTCTAAACTATACTTATGTGATTTCTACAGAATTAATAAATTTTATTTTCTAATCCGGCAAGTGTTTATAAACTGGAAACGTTATTTTTAGTGGATACGCGTATTTGAGTCGTTTACTTTAAATAGTATTTATTTCGTCTACCAAAATAAACTTTGATAAAGAAAATGTGCCCTCCACAAGATTCGAACCAGTTGAGTCCTCCTGCAAAATGATAGTAATAAACGTTATTTAAAATAACGATTGTTACCATCATTACTAACTAGCTGATCAGATATTGTTCTTTAAATGTCCCAAAAATGTACACTTTTGTAGCAGATTATAGTTTTTGTGCCTGTTCTAAAGTATAATTTATAATAAATATTCATTGTTCTATATTCAGCGCTACTTTGAACGTTGCAAATATTTCCTTCGTTCGTTCCCTATTCATTTGACGATATATAGATACATATATATGTCTGTGTGTGTGTGTTTAGGCAGCAAATTTTCTTTGAAACATGTCAGATTAAATAAATTATAAACATTATGTTTGCTTATTTTAATCAAATCCGTTAATACTCACGGATAATCTTTCGCGTATTATAATCAAAAGATGTCAGAAATGAGCTGAACGTTGAGAGATGTTATTTTTATTCACTTTTTAAATTTTATTTTATTCAAAATAAGCAAACATAGTGTTTGCATTTTATTTAATATGACATAATTTGACAATAATTTGACATATATATATATATACTAGCAGTATAGTCCGGCGTTACTCGGGTGTAATGAAAGCTTTAAAACTAATCCATGGTCCTGGAGTTCAGACTCTTTGAACGTTGGCACGAAAGACTAAAAAGCAATAGTTGTTTCCAGTTAAAGCGAAACCGTTGACTGAAAGAAAAATGAATGGATGTAAGTCAAATTTTGATTTCCTGATATCGATATCAAATAAGTTTTTTTTCGTCGTAAACTGAATTTTGAAGGCTAAATAAGTTCTCTGAGTAAATGGTATCATGGCTGAGACTACGGACTACAATTATACCTACTTATAGCCAAACCCGAGGCAAAAACTAAAATAAAAGGGCTGAAAAAAATATAGACATACAGGTAAATAAACAGACACACACACAAACATCTTGCCTTTTATATATATATATTATCGATTTTATGCACTATTGTAAGAACTGCAACCTTGAAACTTCTGAATATCGTTTCTTATGTCTATGAGTGTATCAAATTTGATTAAAATCTGACCACTCCTTCTATAATCCGATATTTTCGATTATCGATTTTCGATATTTATCAGGGGTGCCTCGACACAAAACTTAGCTAAGAACACTCGCAGACGCTTGTAGTACAACTGTGTAAATTTTCAAGAAAATCAGTTCAGCCGTTTCGGAGTCTATAGGTAACGGGCACACACACACACAGACAAAGGTCCATTTATAAATAAGTTTAGATATATATTAGTTATCCACATACAATGTATCACAGCTCATCAGTGTGGCTAGACACATTCACTTGCTTCTGGCCGAGATCGAAAATCGACTGATTTGGTGTCAGTCGGAGTCGCTACTCCCTAAGCCATAGTCGCATGGAATCCGAGAAGGGAAAATTTGACGTGTTATATATATGCAGTGTATACACACGCCAGTCACCGAGGGAACTCGATTCATTTCTGAAGAGTCACGCATATAGCAGAAGTGGAAACTGTTTTTAAAACTGTCTTCTCTAGAAAGCTCAATCGTAATGAGAGCATAACATATTAGTCATCCACATACAAGCCTGTTTCGCTGTATCACAGCTCATCAGCGTATATATATATATATATATATGTGTGTGTGTGTGTGTGTGTGTGTGTGTGTGTGTGTATATATATATATATATATACACACACACACAAAGAGAGGGAAGAAGACACAAATTAATAAATATACACATGTATATAAACTCAAGTACACGCAATAAATATATTTCTGGTGTTAATAAAACAGTGCTCGATTAAATATAATCATGTAAGAGAATAATATATATAATAATATATATAATAATATATATAATAATATAATATATAATTATACCTGGGATACCATCGTAAAAACTAAATCTTATAATAGAATAGGAAATAGATGTAACTTCAGTCAGTTAAGTGCCATGTGTGATAGGGCGATCATGTCTCTTTCGAGACATGACTCAATGAGCAACAGATTATGCCGCAGTAGGTTATTATTGCTTTCTGCGGTAGACTGATTACCAGCCAATATAGAACCAATCTGTCCTGTTATTTAACCCATAACTGGAGGGAAGAGACGGATTAATACCTTTCCCAAGAGAATTTGTGCGTAAGTGAATTCGAACTCTGCTCCCCAATTTCTCGTTCCGAGTCGATATTCACTGCACCACAACGCACATCCTTAAGTAACTTATGCCTTCTAAAAAATTTGTTATCTAAATAACCCTAATTTACTGAATAAAAGAAGCAAATTAATGAACATATGCAAGCATAGAAATAAATACGTCGACCCGGATTAACTTAGATTCTCGGATGTATTTTTATTTATTCATCTTTCATTTCTTATTTTATTCTACCATTGTTCCAGTAATGTCTTCCGTTTTCCCCAAAAATAAAGC
>JBBBDQ010001621.1:3075000-3283382 GCA_037127315.1 Ascarosepion bandense | reverse complement strand
AGAAAAATATGTTGTGCCGATAACTTTTCAGCTTCCCATTATATATATATATATGTGTGTGTGTGTGTGTGTGTGTGTTCTTTTCCATGTCGCTAACTCCGCATACCTCATATCGTCTCTAGGGAATAAGCTAATAAAATGTTTGTACAAGGAAAAACCTGACTGAAAATAAAACCTTCTATAGAGTGCGATAAAAAAAATCAGGAAATTTTAGATGAAAAAAAATTAAGTAAAATAATTTTTTAGTTTGAACACAACATCTAACATTTGTGTATTGTTCTGTTTTAAGCTGCTAAATTTCTATCCTTTGCTTTTGTTTCAAAAAAATTACAACAAAAATTCTTTAGTGATTGGCTTCTTCTTCTTCTTCTATGTGCCCTGTCCCTTCAGGACGTAGGCGATCATGGATCTCCACGTCTCCCTATCCCTTGTGGCTCTTAGTATGTTTGCTCCTGTTGCTCCTGGCAACCCCCGTTCCGTCATCAACCTGATCAGACCCTGCAAATATGTTATCCGCTGCCTTCCTCTGTCTCTCCTTCCTTCTATCTGACCAGTCAGTATCAGGTTCTCCAGGCTCTCCTTCCTCATTGCATGTCCCAGGAACTTCAGTTGTCTCTTCCTGATGCTCAGCATCAATTTCCTTTTTGTTGCCATTCTTTCCAACACGTCATCGTTGCTTGCATGCTAAGTCCACGATATCCGTAGCATTCTTCTGTAGAACCAAATGTGGTTCTACAGAAGAATGGGCCGCTTCCAGTTTTATCCTCATTTTCGATGATATTGTCCAGCATTCACTGCCGTATTGAAGAACTGACATCACGTAGCAGTCTAGTACTCTTTTCTTCGTTTCTATTGAGATTTTCCTGTGTGTTAGTATTTTGCTCATCTTCTGGAACGCGTCCTTTGCCATGCCAATTCGCCTTCGGATCTCCATGTCGCACTTTCCATCTCCTGTTAGAACACTTCCTAGGTACTTAAATTCTTGGACTTGTTTGATTCTGTTATCCCCCACCTGTATTTGGCATTTTGGGTTGTATCTTTTGCTGATGACCATGCACTCAGTTTTCTTAAAGTTTATTTGTAGTCCCTTCTTGTCACTCTCCACTGCTACTTTCTGTATGAGATCTTGCAGTTTCCTTTCCGTGTCCGCAATCAGTACTGTATCGTCCGCATATCTTATGTTGTTCAGGTTGTGGCCTCCAATAACAAATCCTGGTGTGTCCTCTAGGGTCCTCAAAATATTCTCGCTGTATAGGTTGAACAAATCCGGTGAAAAGACTGGCTACTTCAATAATTAACTCTGTAACGTTTCTTATGGGAACATTTTATACTACATTAACTAATAATGGTGGAAACGAGTACACACACAAAATAACAGACCAATTGATTTCTAATGCACGATAACATTTATTAAACTAAATTAACAAAAGGAAAGTTTAAAACAAGTGTTTCTTTTGTTGGAAGTAATTTGTATACACTACAAAATGTTCATAAATATATTTGAGTGGGACTTACTGTGTTGATGTGTTTTATTGTATAGCGTTCAAAGCCCTTTTAAGCTTCAGCGTGGAAAATTCATGTCGCACAGTTCGAAAGAGGAAAACACAGAAGAGAGTACTTTAAGATTCACCCGTTTTTTATATTCCAGAGATACTGCAAATACACGGATTATTGAGGGCTTCTACTGCTATGTTTAAGGGCTGATACTGATATGAAAAGACACTATAGTATGATTCATCTGGATAGAGTTACCATAGAAAAAATCGGAGGATGAAGAAATGATTAACACACACGCGGTAGGTGCGTAAGGTTTATACATCCGATTATGACAGATAAAAACATAGTTACCATGTGACTAATCTAAATATATTTGTATATGATTCTTCAAGGTTTAGTGATTAGCGACTTCAGTAATTAAATAGACTACGAAATGTGCATGAATATATTTCAATGGAACTTACTGTGTTGATATGTTTTATTGTGAAGCGTTCACAGCTCTTTTAGCTCCAGCGTGAAAAGTTCATGTCACACAGTTCGAAAGAAGAAAACTCAGAAGAGAAATTTATTTAGGCTTCTCGTGTTTTTATATTCCAGAACTGCTGTTCGTACAAGGTTTATTTACGGCTGCTAACTTGTTTTAAGGGCTGCTTTTGATATTAAAGGCATTATAGTCAATAATTGTTGTATTCTCTTCCACTCCGATAGTGATCTTCGAAGTATTAACTCCTCTTTTAATTTGTCGTAGGTGTTGGTTTGTGGTGGATTTAACAGGAAATCCCGTAGACAGGTTTCTTGAGGTAACGAAGAAACTATGCAAGCGGATTTCTGTTTTTGTAATTAAATATTTTTAATCAGAATAACTTCTTCAAGGCGAAAAAAACAGTTCATGGTCGTTACGAGAGAATACAGGTATGTTTGCAAAGACAGTAGCTAATTTGGGTTCTTCCATTTTTTATGTATTTTTTAGCAGTTTTACGAGTTTTGTAAAAATAAATACGCATGCAGATACAGTATCAAAAGATAGCAGCACGTAAACTTTTTTCACCACTTAATGACATAGAACATTATCTAGAAAATATTCTGAGAAAAATTCTCAATGGAAAAGAATATATAACAAGATAAGGAGATTTAAGGTGGAGACGTTGCTTATTTTGTAACGTTAAATATATTTCTTTCCCTATTATTATTTATCTATTAACTCGAGATAATTTCCTATTTGCCTCAAGGTGAGTGCCATACGTGATACACGCTTGGGCGATCATGTCTCGAAAGAGACATGACTGAGTAGGCAGAAGATTATCCCGCAGTAGGTTGCCATTGCTTTCTGCGGTAGACTGGTTGCCAGCCGAGGCTATAGAATCCAACCTGTCCTATTATTTAACGCATAACTGGAAGGAAGAGACGGATTAATATCTTTCGCAAGGGTATTTGTGCGTAAGTGAATGCAAGGAATTCAACAGAAATTCGAACTCGGCTCGCAGGCTCGCTCTGTATTTGAATAATAGTAATTATGTGAATAGGATACTTATGAGAAAAAAATAACGAAAATGAGATGAGGTCACGTGGTCGGTCGGTAACAGCGACTTCCTAAGAAATTTTGTTAAACAGAAAAATATATATTTATTTTAACGTTGTTATAGGTCACTGTTAAAGTATATGAAATATTTTATAAAATATTGTTAATTCAGTATCAACTCTAGTTTTTTGGTTTTTGTCTGAAAACTATATAAAAAAATCCTGTTTGTAAAAAAAAAATTTTTAAATTAAATACAAAATAGAAACTATATCTGTAGTTAGTGTGAAACTTGCAGAATGTAGCACAATTATATTTATTTAAAAGAAAATCTGTTTAAATTAAAACTTGTGACACCTTACTCGGATGAAGTTTTAATATTCTATTTTAAAAAATAACACGTTTTTTTATGCTTCGTAAAAGCTTTTGGTTGTTGTTGTTATTGTTACCAGCTTAGTAATTGGGGACTTCGATAATTAAATGTAAAGTTTCTCACGGGAACATTTTTAGTACATGAAATAATAGTAGTAAAATACTGTATGCGTAAACTAACAGGGTAGTTAATTTGCAGTGCAAGATAACATGTAATAAAACAAATTAACGAAATGAAAGTTTAAAATACGAGTTAATTTTATTTTTGTTATAAGCACATTTCATACATTACGAAATGTTCATGAATATGTTTGAGTGGGACTTACTGTGTCGGTGCGTTTTTAGTGTGGCGCGTTCACGGCCCTTTTAGCTTTTGCGTGGAAAGTTCATGTCACAGTTCGAAATAGGAAAATCCGGAAGAGTGAATTACTTTAGGGTTCACGTGTTTTTATATTCCAGAGCTGCTGCTGATATGAGATATACTTAGGACTGCTACTGCTACTATGTTAAACGGTTGCTACTGACATTACATACACATTTCATACATTAGGAGATGTTCAGGAATATCTTTGAGTGGGACTTACTGTGTTGGTGTGTTTTAGTGTGGAGCGTTCACGGCTTTTTAAACTTTTGCGTGGAAAGTTCATGTCACAGATCAAAATAGGAACAACCGGAAGAGTGAGTTACTTTAGGGTTCACGTGTTTTTTATATTCCAGAGCTACTGCCGATGCAAGATTTACTTAAGGCTGTTACTGCTACTATGTTTAATGGTTGTTACTAACATTGCATACACATTTTATACATTACGAAATATTCATGAATATATTTGAGTGGGACTTACTACGTTGGTGTGTTTTACTGTGGAGCGTTCACGGTCCTTTTAGATTTGCGTGAAAAGTTCATGTCACATTTCAAAATAGGAAAATCCGGATGAGAGAGTTACTTTAGGGTTCACGTGTTTTTTATATTCCGGAGCTGCTACTGATACACGATTTACTTAGGGCTGCTACTGCTACTATGTTTAATGGTTGCTACTGACATTACATGCACATTTCATACATTACGAAATGTTCATGAATATATTTGAGTGGGACTTACTGTGTTGGTGTGTTTTAGTGTGGTGTCTTCACGGCCCTTTTAGGTTTTGAGTGGAAAGTTCATGTCACAGTTCGAAATAAGAAAATCCGGAAGAGAGAGTTACTTTAGGGTTCACGTGTTTTTTATATTCTAGAGCTGCTGCTGATACGAGATTTACTTAGGGCTGCTTCTGCAACTATGTTTAATGGCTGCTACTGATATTAAGTTTAAGGTCTGCTACTTTTAAAGGGACTACAATTCCAACAGTTCAATAAACTGCTCCAAATTTCTGTTTTTTTCTTTTCTTTTTCTTTTTGTAAGGCAACCTGTAGAACTAGATCATTCATACTATCAAACATAACACTTCACATAGAAAAGAAATTACTGCATACACACATATACTGACGTACCAAAAGTTATGAGTTATGTGTTTAGTATCCTGCAGGCTGACAACGTGCAGCTGCTCTACGTGGGATATATATTACATAAGTAATCGGAAGATGCCGTTTCGATATTTATCCACAGCTCTCTGATATTCGAGCGAACAGATCTTGCTTCACATAAAACAAGCAAAACGCATTCTGATAAAATCAATAGAGAAAAGGCTTCTCGTTGACATCAGATTTTCACTCCCATATTTCTACCGATCGGCAGGCACATTCCCTTTGACTTCGGCGACTGTAAGTTGTTAAATTCGCATCATCACTCACGATTAATTGTAATTGTCTACTATACTTCCTTTACACGCCTATTCTTCTATGAAAAATTTTACACATAGATACATATGCAACAGCCTTTTTCAACAAAGGCAATAGTTATAAAACGAGCTCCATATTTTGAATGGAACTTAAAGCTCAGAGAATGCTTATTCTTTCTTTACTTTTTTCTATCATAAAACCTCTTACATCTGTTGAACAGGTGAAGAGGCTCATCCATTGTTTCCCTGTTTAGGATGCGGTTTCCGGTTTTCTTTTCCAATCTTTTCACTCTTTTATTTTTTTTTCCAATTGGAGTAGATAGACTAAACTATCGCCCGGTTCACACTCCACCCACATCTATTGAACAGGTGAAGAGGCTCATCCGTTGTTTCCTGTTTAGGATGCGGTTTCCGGTTTTCTCTTTTCCAATCTTTTCACTCTTTTATTTTTTTTTTTTCCAATTGGAGTAGATAGACTAAACTATCGCCCGGTTCACACTCCACCCACATCTGTTGAACAGGTGAAGAGGCTCATCCCTTGCTTCCTGTTTAGGATGCGGTTTCCGGTTTTCTCTTTTCCAATCTTTTCACTCTTTTATTTTTTTTTCCAATTGGAGTAGATAGACTAAACTATCGCCCGGTTCACACTCCACCCACGTCTACTGAACAGGTGAAGAGGCGCATCCCTTGTTCCCTGTTTAGGATGTGGTTTCCGGCTTTCTCTTTTCCATTCTTTTTACCCTTACGTAGCCCCCTGCGCATCAGTGGCGTTATTGCCTTGCTTGGGGTGATACGATTAAAAAAGAAAACAAAAAAAAAACAATAAACGGTTAACCTTCTAACGAGGCTCCATCCATTGGGTCTCCAGTTCACTAAAGAGTTCAAGTGGAGATCATATATACGATCCATCGCTAAAGCTGTTAGAAAATGATCAGGTTGTTATACTTTTCCTAAAAGTACCTGACTTCTGATATTCTTTTATTTCTATAAAATTCATTATTAGACTAAAAATGTAGTCCTGCTACCCATTGTTATATACTGCTGCTGGATCTTGGCAAACAATAAGAAACACGTATAAATAAAAAACGTGGTCTTATATTTTTATTCTCCGGCGTTGACTGTTGTGTGAAGCAAGGAAGTAGCCGGAGAGAGATCGCACACACGAAGAAGCTGTCAGGAGTCTTTAGCCAGTCTCCCCAGCTAAAAATTCTAGACTTTATATAATCTTAACCACCCCCCACGTGACGCACATGGCCACACCTCTTCACCCACGCATTTTTGCAGTTTCGGCTTGTCGCTTTGTTGACTTTACGGCCGGTTGTATTTGTCAATCACACCCGGCAGTCCATTGCTTTTCAAGCCGGTTGTCGCTTGTTTTTTTTGTTTTTTTTTCGTTGCACTTTGTTAACATTATTTACGGCCGGATATATCTGTCAACCACATCCTTGTCCTTTGTTGCCTTTATCTATGGCCGGATGTATCTGTCAACAACATCCTTGTCACTTTACCGACTTTACCTACTGCCGGATGTACCTGTCAATTACATCCGCTGTTCAAGGTAATATATAACACCCATGTCTGGACTGGAGCTACAAAATCCTCACTTTCCAGCCTTGATAGAGTTCAAAAGCGTTTACTCGGTCTTGTAGGGTTGACTTATTTCCCCACTTTTCAGTCTCTTTCCACAGACGCTAAGTTGCAGGTATATCGCTACGTTGTCATTCGATAGAGTAGCGATTTCTATAAAAAAACAAATAAGTTAAATATCGTAAATTATTCTTTCACTCTAATATGTACCAGCAGATGAAGAGATAAAAGTAAAAAACAGTTGTATTTTAGCCTTCGAAAGTAGTCAGGTTTAAGTCTTTTTTATTTTTGTCTACTTATTGTACGGATATTCTACTAAATTCACATTTTGCTATTGACGTTTTTACATGAATAAAGAAAATATTTCTTAATACGGAAAAGAAATTAATGACTGAAAACTAATATTTCGACAAGTAATCGGTGTGCTGTGAATTAGAAATTAGGAAAATGTCATTATTCAGGAATTAAATCAACCGAATGAAATATTTATAAAAGAGAACAAGTCTATTATGAATCATGTAAATGTTCTGTAAGTTGTTGGTTGTTTTGCTTTATGGCATATCAACCTTGGGGGGGGGGGGTCATTTATTGCCAACTAAATTTTATTTATTGCTGTTAATATCTTTTTCTTTCGACAATTTATTGTTGTTTTTTATATAAGTTTTGTGTCTAGTAATACATTTTTCTTTTCGAGTATCAAGATTCATTGGGAATTGTTTTTTTAAGGGCAGGGTCCCAAGTCCTACCCTGTTATTTAACCCATAACTGGAGGGAAGGGACGGATTAATACTTTTCCCAAGGGTACCAGTGCTTAAGTGAATGCGGGGTATTCAACTGGAATTCGAACTCGGCTTCTCTTTCCGAGCGATATCCACTACACCACAACGCACATCCGTCACTAAATGCTTACAGGACCTGGTATTCCCAAGCGGTCATTCATCTAAGTATTGACCAGGCTCAACGTTGCTTAACTTTGGTGATCGAGCGAGAACGTCATATGGCCGTAAGCCTCTGTAAGTTGTAAAGTAGACATGTTAAGTAGCTGAATTACCCAACAAACAGAATTAACAAAGGTTGCAATTAACAATAACAAGAACAGAGCAAAATAATATAAAGGAAGCAACAATATATGTAAGGCCAATTAAAAGTAATAAGGCCAATTAAAAGTAATAAGGCAAATTAAAAGTAATAAGGCAACTTAAAAGTAATAAGGCAAAACAACAGTAAAAAGGCAAAACAACAGTAAAAAGGCAAATAGTTCACAAATTAAAAATTGTTTTTTTTTTTAATAACCATATCGCCCCAAGCAAGGCATTTTACTGCCACTATTTCACAAGGGGTTACTTAGGAGAAAGGTTATGAGAAACAGTGACAGGTTATAGGGGGTGTCAGAAAGTGGGTAAGAGAAGGATGAGAATACTGATGAGAGTGGAGGGGACAGAGAAAGAAGCATAAGAGAGAGGATGCAGGTTAATGGGATAGGAGATGCCTATTGACTTTACATTTATATTCTTGGAGATTGTAGCTGTCGGGAAAGCAAGTAAATGGAAGGGAATTCCACAGGCAGGAAGCGCGAGAAAAGAAGCTGATGGAGTAGAATTTGCGTTTACAATTTATTGGTTTCACAGTAAAAGGGTGGGACCTAGTTGCTAATCTTGTGGCTTGAGTAAATTTATTTATAGGTGGCACTAGTGAGCTAAGTTCATCGGAGCAGAAGCCGTGAAAGTATTTGTAGAATAAACGAAACCTTCTGGCTTCAAGACAAGACAGACGTAACCAAATCAGATAAAACCGAAAAGTGGCCTATTTTATCGACTAGAAAAAATCCCAGCCTGCATAAATAGTGGGGGGGGGGAGTGTTTTGCAATCATTCCAAGTCAGGATTGGAACCAGTATGAATAATTTATACTCTGGAGGCTTTATGCTGCAAGGTTAATTTGGATTAAATTCTCTGTTGGATCTCCCCTGGCACAAGGGCACTTCTAAAACGATCTTCCTACCCAAATCCTCACAAACCACCATTATTTTTATAAGCGTTAAAAATCATTCATTAAACAATCAAAGAGAAAGTGAAATGAAGTTGACAAAACATTAATTTGCAACGATTCAGTTTATTAACAAATATTTAACAAGAATAAATTACATAGATGTTGAATATGATGTGAAATTGTTTGTTTGAAATTGTCTCCCATAGACTATGTGAGAATTACTGTTATGAATTTGTAGCGTAAGTCTGAATGTTCATTGCTGTTGAAATAATTCTCAGCATGTTAAGAAAATTATGTATGAAAATTGTTGCTTAAAAGTATTGTTCAGATCTGAGAGTCCACGATTAATGTTCATGTTGTTAGTTGTGCAAAAGATCGAATTTGTACATGAGAGTGAATTGGCTTTAGGTTTGTTGAGTTTCGACATGATGTGTGCTTAGGAAATGTCAGTACCAACTGTCTGAAAATACGCGGCAAATTGTATATATAGGGGTTCAAACACCCTCACAATTTGGCGGTAAAAATGTAGTTCACTTACCTTGATTTTGATTGGCTAACTCAGCGCAATCAGCAAACAGCTTACATTTATTCAAATATACAATGGTTGCATACTGAATTTAATAAATACGATTGCGTGATTGCGTGTGTGTGTGCGCGCGTGATTCCACGTGTGTGTGCGCGCGTGATTCCACAAGTGTGTGTGTGTGTGTGTGTGTGTGTGTGTGTGTGTGTGTGTGTGTGTGTGTGTGTGTGCTGCCAATCAAAGCTATAGAACTCAATCTGTCCTGTTATTTGATCTATGGCTGGAGGAAACAGACAGGTTTATACCAATGGTATTTGCGTTTAATTGAATGCAACGAATTTAACTGGAATTCGAACTCGGCTCTTCGATTTCAACTTACTTAAGCTATAAACATCCAAAAGGTATGAATGCAGTTTTCTCTCATCAGCTATGAGTTAAAGAGCAAAAGAACTCTATTTAACGCAACCGATCTAGAAAGAAAACTAAATTAAAATGAGTGTAGAAAGCTTCGGCTAAGCTTGCGAAATGTCCTTGTGGCAAACATAACCGAGCCCACTTTGAAAGAATTAGAATGTTGAACAAAAGATAAAAAGATCACGTTTGTATTAATAAGTGTGAATTTATTTAACGAGTAGAAAGATATCAATTTTTTAAGTTTTCGTAAAGTTAGACGAAATGGATTTGTAAAGAAAAGACAAATCTGATGTCGCTATGAGTGTGTACAGTTTTAGTAGGCGAACGGAACTGGTGTCTTTGATCCTCTTTCTTTTTTGTTGCTGACAAGTAAATGAAGACAGGCGAGAATCAATTAGTGCAGTGCGAAAGAGAGAGTGAGAAAGTGTAAAAAATGCCAGTCATTTTGGCTTGACATCAGTCGGACGATTAGTAGCTCTGTATTTTTTTTTTATCAGTACATGGAGAAGAAGGATAATCAATGAATGCAACGTGAAAGAGAAAGTGAAAGAGTAAGAAAATGCAGGTCACCTGAACTTGTCATCCAGTTAGACGACCTGTAACTCTCTGAAGAGAACGGCAAAGATCATGCGCATTTATAAGTTTCTGAAAAATAGACTTGGCTCAACTTTTAAGATTTTATCTTACTCCTGATTGGCCAATAAATAAGAGGTTGTATTCATTTTGTTTTTGCAGATGTCAGCACATTGTAAAATTTAGTGAACTAATTGTCTTATAGAAGGAGCTATTCTATTGAATGCATAAATGTATGCTTTTTTTTTCTATTAGTTCATGAAAGGTTATAGATGTGTGTAAGCTCGAATTTTCTGTGCAATCAAATCTTACGAAATCCGACACCAGCCTAAAGAAGCAAAGACTCTGGTTATCTCGCTGTAAACATGCTACTACAGCTATCGGTTGCAGGATTCGTGACGCAACGATAGATATCCAAGTACTGTCAGTCAGTTAAGTGCCATACGTGATACACGCTTTGGGCAATCATGTCTCGAAAGAGACATGACTGACTGGGCAGAAGATTATCCTGCAGTAGGTTGCCATTGCTTTCTGCGGTAGACTGGTTGCCGACCAAGGCTATAGAACCCAATTTGTCCGATTATTTAACCCATAACTGGAGGAAAGAGACGGATTAATACTTTTTTCAAGCGTATTTGTGCGTAATTGAATGCAAGCAATCTAACTGGAATTTGAACTCGGCTCCCCGATTTGTCGTTCCGAGTCGATATCCACTGCACCACAACAGTAGCTGGATTAAAACAGATAATCATGTCTACAGATTACTACGTGAACAGGTTCCCAGAATAAAGGGTGTATTAGAAATACATATTAATTAAAACAATTTTAGAGCTTAAACAGAAGCCTAGTGGTGAATACCATCGTGCAATAAATTATTCTACATCTTTTTCATCTGTTAGATCAGCGGTCGGCAACCCCCGGCCCGCGGGCCACATCCGGCCCTCGGATGAATCTTGTCCGGCCCGCTACCTTACTCTGGACGCGATATAAATATAGGTAAACCAAACCAAAGTGACAGCTGATAGTCTGAATATATTGCGTCAAAATTTTAAAAAATTATTTCTTTTTACCTGGTGAATGTGTTCTACTTTTATGTTTTATTTGTAGGGATCGCCAAAATTAGCGTATGGCTTCACTTTCACTTTTTCTGTGAAATTGCTTCCGTATGCGGGCAATTTTAAATGAATATAAAATAGTGTTTTCAACCGATTTTAATGCAATTTTTTTCAGTACTGATTTATGAAACATTTATTTTTAAGATGTAATATTTTTTTAACAAAATTCCCGTCAGATATTAAATTATATTGAATCCTTGCATTCTTCAAACACAAAATTTATTCACATATTTAATAACATGGTTCTTCTCCATGACACTGGAGCCATAGCTGTTTGGCCCTCCTCCATGATTCTACATAGCTTTTGGGCCCTCACTCTCCAAAAGGTTGCCGACCCCTGTGTTAGATGATAACACAATCTGCTTATCCCTCTTTGGTCCTTAGCTCACTCAGCACACCCAGTTCAATTACTTTTCAAGCAGACTTCATTTGATGGGATCTAAATTCTGAGAAAAGATCAAGAGGTAAACCAACAAGAACATTCAGCGATCAACTCATCGGAATCAGAAAGAAAGAATTGAGTAAACTTTTCAATGACAGAAACGATTTCAAAGAAAATCTCAGAAATATTTGTTTGATGAGAGTTAGACAGAGGATTAGAAATTCATTAATGAATCTGTGGGTAGTTTGTAACAGCAAAATCTATGTGCTTCATTCAGAGAGAGAGAGCGCCATAAACACTGTGGGTAGAAAGAAGCGAATATTGAATAAATATATCGATTGAGGAATTTTCTCTTTCTTGGCAACCAATGTGACCAACAGAATTCTCTTTTCTGATCAGACAGCATTCGTAATGCTCGTAAAAACTGCTGCAGCTAATTTTGAAATTCGGTGAATCTGCCGCTCCTGTAAGCAATGAGAAAAACAAATCGATAAGACTAAATAAATCACATCAATTTTATAAACAACCAATCGATAGACGGTTAGACATGCATAAACATTCGCTTGTGAACAACGAAAGCTATTTTGTAAATGTATAACTTAAAAAATCGCCCAGTTCAAGATGCATATTTTATTCACGAATTCTCCGGTTTAAGTTTTTTTTTTTTTTTATTATTAACACGCGTGAAATGGTATGCTGTGGTAACTAAAAAGAACAAAGTATTGTACTCACCGAGGGTAGGTCTGGGAGAGGAAGTAAGTGCTCTGGCGTCGTCGTCTAAAATAGTAATTTTTCTCCCGACCGAACCAGGGCCATGGGATTGATGATTCTTATAGACGCTCTGGCCTCGTCGAATCACGTTGAACGATACCTAGAGAGATTAAAAGATGCTACATTCTGTCGTATAGCAGTAGTTTACAAATCTGTTGTAAAGCTCACTAGTTACGGACAGGAGAATGCTGAGTGTTACCAGTCATTTTGACTTTCGTTACCGTTACAAGGAAAACTGTGGTGATACCGAGCAAAAGCGTGGTACCGGATGTTTGCTCTATAACGACAAATGACCAAAAGTCGTCTCTACACAACTGGATTCGCGCAGATATTCTGGTTGAAAAATAATAATTAATCAAATATTAAATTTCCATTTCGCAAGCCTACGCGAATTTTATTTACCAGCCAATGGGAAGCCCAGAATCAAATACAAGTGTGAAATCCCAAAACGAGCTGCTTTTGATCCAAAAAGCAGATATAAAAAGCCGAGACAGAAAGCACCCAGCAGACAGACACCAAGGAGAAGAGTGTAATCAACATCCCCTTGACTTAAGTCAAGCGGCTACTATGTTCACCTCCCTCTACTCTCCTTACTTTCTTCCCTGTCTCAAAAGTACTTACTGACCTAAGGAGCGACTACATCAAAGACATTCCTTACTCACGACGCTCCCAAATTTCTAAGCCTTAAATCTCTTTCAGCTTATTATTTGCCATGAACATTTAACCTCCGCTGGACCTATATTCAAGTATTGCTTTAATTGAAAAACATTAATTGATATGTGTTTATATATAAATGTTATTTTTAACTCAATTTACTTTTCTTGAATTTATAATCATTTTATGATTTATAGTGGGCTATCTACCACAAGGCCAAATTCCGTTAACCTGCAACGGTATACAACTACCCTTCACTAGAACGGACTCCCACTACAACGGAAAATAATAGATAAGCAACCCACTATAAGACTTCGCTTGTAAGCAACGTCAGAGTTTTCGTTGCTAGCCTTGAAATCGTCTTTCCTTTTCTCCACTCCCTACTTGTCGGTGAGATAATCCCGACTAATGCACAGTTACCGAGGAGGTTTCTATACTAGCCAATGTTCTCAGCAAAACGAGACAGAACAAAAACAAAATACACAATAAACTGATTTTTTTTAAAAATCTGTAAAATAGAATATGAATTAATTAAAATTTGGCTGTAGAAAAGGTATGCATTTCGTTAACAGCAGCGTCTGACGGTTTACATTTCTGAAACAAGAGCGGTACTTCTTACATGATGGGCTATAGGGGAGCGCTTCTCGTTAAGGTCGATGACTTCTACGCATTAGAAAAACGAAAGAGGAACAGAGACTTTCTTTTTGAAACCATGAATTTTTTTAAAGTTGCTACAAGACTGCTAACTGTGGCTATTCCTAACTTCTCTACAGCCAACAGTTTAATGTCCTGGCATAAAATCACTACGTATATAGGTAGGAATTTTAAATGGAGACTGATGTCACTTTTTGGCCTAGAAACGAAAATTAATCAAAGCTCAGTTTCGTGGGTGGGCATATACTTCCCGGCTTGCGACTTCTCTATTGCACTTAAAGGAAGGAGACCAGAGTCAATTCCTAATGGCTGAGGTGCAACAAAAATGCTGAAAGAACTGGCTGTTTCTGTCGCCACCCGCATGTATGTGTGAGACTCTACGCTACTTATGAATTTGTGCCACTCGTTTGGGTAGAGTGGGTAAATAAAATCACTCAGTTAAATGCTAAACATGTGTCATTTTGTTGATGCGACGGTAAATGCTACGGTTGATAAATCAGCTATTTTTAATGTCAAGTATTTGAACACGAATTGCGAGTTAAAGGAGGCTTTTAGGCGGAGTGATCTTGTAGTGAACAAAACTAGTTCTAGATATAAAAATTCAAATGCTAAGCATTGACTCATTGATTTTGTTAGAAATAAACGAATTTTCTCGAATTTACAAACTTTGCTTAGCACACACAAAGCTCGCGAAATTTCACAGCTCGATGCGAAATATTTTCGGCCAATAAAAAACGAGGAAACATCTAAAAACAAAAAAGAAAGGCCAGAATCACATCCGGGAGTGAATCCCCAAATGATCTACAAACGATATAAAAGACGGGACAAATCGACCGTCGTCACAGAGATAAGATGGCGAGCGTAATTAACACGCCCTTTGATTAATGTCAAGCGATAGCTATTGTCTCTATCTTTCTCTCTCACCTCTCACCTCCTTTCTTTCACCATTCACCCTGAGGGATAACTTCAAAGACAATCGTACCCAACACTAAACGCTCATACATACACACATACGTTCCTGTCTACGTATACATAAACTCACTCTTGCAAGTTACTACTAAGAACTCTTGATACCTTTAACTTCTTAATACTGTTTCTCAATGAACATTAACTTCTATTAATTCATGTTATTCTTTTCTATTAATAAATTTTTATTTAAATATACAAAGGTATACTTCCATTTTTCCACAACTCTACACAATCTCCAACCTTCTGATGATAGCGAATAATTCTAAGTGGTAGGTTTTTTGGTTATGTATGACACAAGGCCAATTCAATAAACATTAACCATCTCCCTACTGCTTCAATCTATGCATGTAAAAAAGTAATGTTGTCGATGCATTCACATGCCCACCAAAAGATTTAATCTCTAACACTATAAAAAGCATTAAATAATTACATTGTGCACACATGTGCCACACTTTCTCGTAGATTGACCTGTCACCTGTCGAAACATCGACCATAATATTGCAGTGAACAGAAAGTTATCTCCTCAACGACTTAAAATAGAATGACATATTTGAGTATCTGCAAATATGGCTCCGTGCAGATCTTTCGATCGAAAAACAATTTAAAAGAATTATACATATATTAACCAATCAGAGAACAGAAAAGAATATTTGAAAGGGATCAATTTTTGCTTAAATACGCGTGATTTTGTCTTTTTCTCTTCAGCGCCGTCCTCTGAACCCAAGTTCAGGCGACTTGCATTTATTACCCTCTCACCTTCTCTTTTGTTCTGCGTTATGTATCTCTCCTCCTTCTTCAAACAACATTTTATAAAATCATCAACTAGACTTTACACAGTGAAATGAACATTTAACTGAGCGGTCATATTAAAGACATCTTGACTTCTGCATACACCCTTCTCGTCATTTTTGTTTTCATACATTGTACTTACTTTTCATTTGTACATGCCTATTATGAACTCTTCTTAACAACTTCATATCAGACATATGGGCATTACTATCATTTTGTATAATAATGAATTATTTAATATTTATATAAATGATTATCTTAATGTACCATTTTGATTTTCCTTGTTTTCACACATTTCTTAAGGTGGGCTAAACTTAACAAAGCCAAAACAAATCAAACTGTGGGGTTGCAGAACACCCGGATTAAAAAGAGAGAATTTAATGCGGGATATCCTGTCCACAAAATACAACACAAATTTCAAGAAAAGACAACGCAATAAGAAATGTTTGTATAAAATTAGAAACTAGTATATTTAAAACATACATACAGAATAAACAATTTGTATATTTCTTTTGTATATTTTGTTTGATAGAAAAATGTCTTTTAGATTTAAACGAATGTTAGTTGAACAAAAAGTGTCTATGTTTTGCTGTCTGTAATTCAACAGAGTAGTAGAACAATGTTTGCTTCTTTCATTTTTATGTGTCCGCCGCTAAGTAGGAAAAAAGAAAGGGTTTATCAATTTAAAGTGAAAAAGAGTGTGAGGAAGAAATAACCGAAGAGAGAGAAAAGGGTTAAATAAAGATAGTAGTAAGTAGCAGAATGCGTGTGTGTAAAACGATTAATCTGTCTACTTAACTAATAAAATCTGTGTTCCTTCTCCTTTCTGGCAGGCGAGAGATGTAAAAAGTTTTATGAGCAGTTGAAGATATCTTCTTCTTCTTGTTTTCCTTTCCTTTTTCTTCTCTTTTGTATTGATTGAGTCGGCGACAGATCTATCTGTCGGTCCTCTGGCCTTTCTGATCTCTGCGCCTTTCTGACTCTTGAGCGGTCACGGACGTGGTTAAGTAGTGGATTTCAGTCATGTGAATCGGCTCCCAGAGGCACCTTCTTCTCCAGGTGTGAAAAAACGTTTGACTGATGTTGCAATATGAATTTTCTATGTCTTATACAATTAGCATCCAGAATTTTGCTTTTCACACTAACTTGTGAAATTTGCCTTAGTTGGGTTTTTCCAAAATGTTTTAGTCGTTTGAATCCGATTTTGCGGGTGTGCAATTTTACTTTGGGTTTTTCCAAAATGCTTTTAGTCGTTTGGATCCGATTTTATTTTGTGTGTTTCAGTTAAATGTTAGATGATATAAGATTTGTATCCTATAACACACACACACACACACACACACACACACACACACACACACACACACACGACTATAAACTGGTGACCACAATCTACTATAAATTTATAACGGTCTACCATAACATCGTGGAGGACCAAAGTATAACTATCAACATAAAACAAATATTAGTAGATAACATCAACATACCCTAAGCACCCAATGCAAGGAAAGACTAAAACCGTAGAAGCTATTATTATACAAAATAAATGACCCGCGATAAATAGAATACCATTCACCACAGAAAACGGTATCTTGAAATGCAAATAATATAATTAATGGGAGCATATATCATATTAGTATTAAAAATAATGAAAAAAATAAATAAGTAAATAAATCGCATTCTTTTTGTATGGCCTCGTTCCCAATAGCCGTTCCACATGGCATTTCAAACTTCCGGCTTCCCAGGGAGTGACCGAATGTAGACAAAGTAATTGCAACTGACACAAAGACGCCACTTCGGTTCTTGATAATGACAACGATAGTCAAAAGTAATTGAACAAAAATAACAGAACATAAACTCTGGACAAATTATCCACAACTTCGAGCACAATACTCAACCTTATCCGAAAATTGGGAAAATATAATAAAATATTAAGCAGACAGGCTTTGTTATACCTATATATATATATATATATATATATATAATATCCTACGTTTATCGCACTACTCGAAATTTCATGCCCTATGCTATCATCAGGTGCATATTATAAACTGACCGTCCGAGGTTTAAATTTTTGGTTCTCGCGTTGTTCATGGTATTTATATATTATAATGGTGGGGTGCTATTTTTTATTTTATGTAAACTAAAACTTAAACATGAAATTAGAAAGTAAAATCTAAAAAGTTAAATTAATATTTAGGATATTTTTAGGGTAGAGGTTATACGTTTTGTTCCTATGGTTCAAGGGGGATTTCTTTTTGTTTATACTTTAGGTGAAAGCATAAAATATAGTAGTAGTAGTAGTAATAATGTTGATGATGATGATGATGTAAAAAGGTCAACATATATAAATCTAAATTAATCCGGGTAACGTATTTTAGCAGATATTTATTTCTATGTTTGCATATGGTCATCAATTCACGTTTTTTTTTCGTTTTTTTTTTTTTTTTTTTTGTTCAGTAAATTAGGGTCATTGAAGTATTTTAAAATAGCAAGTTTTTCTAAAAGATATAAATTGCATCTATTTTTTTTCCATTATAAGATTTAAAAAAAATAATATTCCAGATAATAATTTGGTTTTTGTTATTGATTTTTAATTGCCAGAAATATTTTGATAGGGCAGTGCTTTTACTGTATCTATTATTGCTTAAAGTCATTTGATGGTTCTAGTAGCGGTATTTCCATTGGTTTTCAGTTGAGCCAAAGTAAAATTTAACATCCCCATCAAAATGGATGCTAACTTTTGGACATGCACTGCCACGTTTTTTGGGCAAGTCTTATTTTTTCGGCAGTTACAATAATTTTTAGTAGAGTTGCTATTATTTATAGTCGAGTTACTATTATTTTGTATGTTAGCCATGTGTTTATTTATATATCTATATCGTGAGAGCATGAAACCTGAGTAGCGATTCGAGCTGTCCTTTGTGAGTGTCTGCGTTGTGAAACAGGTTTTTTCCTGTCTGGATAGTCTAAGTGTAGCTAGTTTTTTTCCATTCAGCGTTTTTTGTTATGTTTTAATTTTATTGTCTATGTTTAAGATCTTTTGACAAGTTGTCTGTGACAGATGCACATAACAGTCCATTACTCGAACGAAATCTTCCTGTCTCTCAATACACTGCTTAGCTTTTGAAATGTGTCCGTGGCCATACTAATGTGCTTCGGATCTCAATATAGCACTTTCCGTCCCTGCTAGAAAACTTCCCAGGTAGTTAAATTTCAGCGCCTGCTTGATTTTAGTATCCCCGACCTGGAGTTGACATTTTAAGCTTCTCTTTTTGCTGATGATTATGTATTCAGTTTTCTTGTAGTTTATGTTTAGCCCGTTCTTCTCTGTAGATCCTGTATATTTATATTCGTGTCTGCTATCAGCACTGTGTCATTTGCGTATCTTATATTGTTAAGATTGTGGCTGACAATCACTAACAGGACTTCTAGTTCTCTCACAATTGTTTCGTTGTATAGGTTGAATAGATCCTGCTAGAAAACAAATCCTTGTTTTACACTCCTTTCTATTTTTGTATATCTGCTGAATTTATTTCCTGTCTGTATGCATGGGATGTGCATTGTGGTGCAGTGGATATCGATTCGGAACGACAAATCGGGGAGCCGAGTTCGAATTCCAGTTGAATTCTTTGCATTCACTAACGCACAAATACCCTTGGGAAAAGTATTAATTCGTCTCTACCCTCCAGCTATGGGTAATAATACGTGATACACGCTTTGGGCGATCATGTCTCGAAAGAGACATGACTGACTGGGCAGATGATTATCCTGCAGTAGGTTGCCATTGCCTTCTGCGGTAGACTGGCTGCCATCCAAGGCTATAGAACCCAATATGTCCTATTATTTAATCCATAACTGGAAGGAAGAGACGGGTTAATACCTTTCCCAAGGGTATTTGTGCGTAAGTAATTCAACTGGAATTTGAACTCGGCTCCCCGATTTGTCGTTCCAAGTCGATATCCACAACGCATAAGTTTTATTATATATAGTAAAATGTTTTACCATATATAATAAAACATTTTACTGAGCTTATCTGTACTCCGAATTTCTCAGATACCATTTTATGCTGAATCATCAGCGAATTTCTTCCGCGGGAGTTTAAACACAAAAAGATGCCCATTAAACAGATAAGAGAAATTAATTATTTTATTACTAGCAGTATAGCCCGGCGTTGCTCGGGTGTAATGAAAACTTTAAAACTAATCCATGGTCCTGGAGCTCAGACTCAGCCTAAAGAATATTTGTGTGAATTTTGGTGGGAATCGGATAAAAATTGTGGATTTGTATAAAGGACATACAGACAGATAAACAGACACACACACAAACATCTTGCCTTTTATATATATATATTATCAATTTTCTGCACTATTGTAAGAACTGCAACCTTGAAACTTCTGAATATCGTTTCTTATGTCTTTATCTATGAGTGTATCAAATTTGATTAAAATCGGACCACTTCTTCTATAACCCGATTTTTTCGATTATCGAATTTCGATATTTATCAGGGGTACCTCGACACAAAACATAGCTAAGAACACTCGCAGACGCTTATAGTGTGTAAATTTTCAAGAAAATAGGTTCAGCCGTTTCGAAGTCTATAGGTAAGGGATACACACACACAGAGACAAAGTTTCATTTATAAATAAGTTTAGATTTAGATATTGATAATCATTGCTCTATCTCTTGATACTGAGCTCTCTTTTTGCACAGACTGCTTGTTTTGGGTGCGTTCTCTTCCGGAACTTACTCAAATCTTTTGAAAAAAATAAAATTTTTCATATTGTTGGACACACACAGGGATAAAAAGAGAGTGAGTGAGAGAGAGTGTGAGAGAGAGAGAAAGAGAAAGAGGTCATCTGAAGTTATGCAGATTGTATAACCTTCAATAACACGAAGTTGCTTTGAATAATTTTTGTCAAATTTTAAACTATTAATTTAAACGTCAAAACAAAGCATCTCTTATTAAAGTTATTGGATTTATTATAAAAGCTGTAGACTTTAGTTATTACTCAAAACCAGAAAATCACTTTTACTTCAATAGCAAGCTAGAAAATCAACAACAGTTAATTAACACATATAATAGAACAAACAACAAACATATCATTTTGAAGCATTTATATTTAAATATAGTGACCCTACTTCTCAATAAGAGGCAGCAATCTATTATCTATTGGTTTTGTTAAATCTTGTTAATTTTTTTTTTTTTACTTTAGCAGGTTTAACACGGTGGTTCATATGTAGCGGATAAGAAATTAATTAAAATCAACCTTCTTCTTCGCGTTTACAAAAATTCACAATGACGTGTGAAATCTTGTTTTCCCAAATAGAAAAATGATTGACCATGTGCTTAAAAAAAAAGTGAATATTTGTAAAAATGAAGAAGAGAGTTGATTTTAATTCTTTTCTTATCCCTACAATTGTATTTGATAGCGTATTTATTTTTACACATACAATATTATATTATAGTTCGATGCCTCGGTAGACTTTACGCTGTAGTCGAAACGGGAGGTAGATCTCACGGTATATTGACGTAGACCTCACGCTATAGTAGCACCGATTTTTCTAAAGTAATTTTCATGAACGAAACTTAGGTGACAATTGATGGACTACAGCGTAAAGTCTACCGCAGCATCGAACTATAATATAGTATTGTATGTGTATACATATTTATGTAAACTTTATATCAATATTATAAGTCTATATGCTTATATTAATGGTAAAGAGGTAAAAATAAATACGCTATCAAATACAATTGTAGGGATAAGAAAAGAATTAAAATCAACTCTCTTCTTCATTTTTACAAATATTCACAACGACTTGTAAAATCTTGATTTTCCGAAATAGAAAAAAAATTGACCATCTGCTTAAAGAAAAAGTGGAAACCAGATTTCGCAAGTAGGTGTTAAAATGATTTTTGACGAATGGGAGCGACTTGCAAGACAAAAAAGGACTTCGCATGTAAGTGCGAAAAATCTAGATTACAATAAAAGGACTTCATCAGCATCAGTCAGTAAGAGTCAGATGGGAGGCACGAGACGAAACATCTAAAATGTAACTTCAACTTCAAGCGATTCAGACGTTGTCCTTTCTCTTTCTCCTTATCTCTTTCAACGAATTACTACTACGAACATTTTATACGAACTCTACCCTTAACCTCTATAATGTTTCTAACTGCACATTAACTCCTACAACTTATGTTAGTCTTTCCCTTTAATAAATTTCTATTTTAAAATGCAAAATGTATATTTTATTCTTACACTATTCCAAACAATTCCACACATTCCAGCCTGCCAACAACCAAACTTCTGGTGAAAACCTAATGATAATTCTGCATAAAACTTGTAAGCTGTAGGGAGTTCGGTTATGTCTGACACAAGGCCGAACCAAAGAAAAATTAACCAGCTCCCTACGCTACACAATACATATATTTATTTTAGCGATAAACACTTAGGATATATTCTTGGAATGGCACGAATAGATCATTGGAATTTTTAAAAAATTATCTTCTAAGCAAAAATGATCAAGATATGACTGGAACAGCTGACCACCAACACCTTGCTTTTTTTTTTTTTTGGAGAATCATTGATTTAGCGTCCAACTACGATCGATCAATTGCCTGAGTGTGTGCTTCTGGGTGGCCACATAAGGAGAGGGGGCACAGTAGACCTCCGCACTGCATCTGGGTAGATGATATATTGCGGTAGACCTCACGCTAAAGTAGCACCAGAAAGTCAATTTTTTTTCATTTATTTCTTGGCCCAATTTTGGCGTTTTAGAATATTTGCTTTTCTGAAAGGAGTTTGTCTCGGAGATTTCTTGGCAGATCCTAATTTGCGAAGTATCCTACACTCTTTGTACTTCCTCAATTCCAGCTTGTACAAAGATCTGAGCACTGGTCAAAAGTGGCGATTTTCTAAGCGTAGCTTAGATGTGACACAAGGCCGAAAGTATGAGACAGCCAGTGAGGATTGAACTCACTACTACTGGTCAAAAGTGATTGTTTCGCTATAATTCGCTTTAGTTCACGTTCCCTGCGAGGTGACAAATTCATAAAGCCTTTTGCTTGTAGTTCTCAACTAAGTTATATTTTCAACGGCCTTCTTAATCGTTCAGTGACTTCTGTGAAGATCCTTTGATATCTTCTATGTGGACATTTCCTCAATCAATAACTTTGTTATTTTCTATTTTTTAACATTTATTAGAATTTTTTTCATTACCCATGTTTCAAGATATATTAAGGGAAAAATGTTTTTATTAGATTTCAGAGGCCTTAAATCTGCATAACTTCAGACTGCAGTTTTTATAATAAATAACTTTAATGAGATATGTTGAAACTACCTAAAATTACTTTGTTTTGACGTCTAAATTATTCGTTTAAAATTTGACAAAGTTTGTGGGACTCTCTTCCGGTTTCTTGCTTTTTTTTTTAAATCATATCACCCCAAGCAATGCGATAACACCACTGATGCGCAGGGGGCTACGTAAGGGTAAAAAGAATGGAAAAGAGAAAGCCGGAAACCATATCCTAAACAGGAAACAAGGGATGAGCCTCTTCACCTGTTCAATAGATGTGGGTGGAGTGTGAACCGGGCGATAGTTTAGTCTATCTAGGCGATAGTTTAGTCTATCTAGACGATAGTTTAGTCTTTCCAGTCGACTTTGATCTTCAAAAATTTAAATGGAATGTCAATCGTTATCATCTGTCTTCTTAATTCTTGTTCTTTTATTGTTCTCTCGGCTTAATAATGTCTGCTTTTTCTCGTCTTCTCTCACACTCAGTAAACACCTTGCATCTTAATGGCTTATTGTCTTGTAGGGATGAAATGATTAAAAAAAGATTATTATTAGTCATAGTAGTAGTATTAATTGTTGTATTACTACCCACAAAATAGGATTAATAAAAAATATGTGTAACGCAAATTAAAAAAAAGAAGCCCTTTTCAATTTACAGACAGTCTCAGCGCTAATGGCCATGGCGGAAACAATCTTTAATTCCATTTGAACAAATCGATCAGCATTGATTTTAATTACTTTTTACACCACGTCTCCGTGTACAAATATAATTGCTACCACCATATATTGAATGGAACCTGCTTTAGCCTTGATTTACATAATGAATGTTTCATCACAAGCAGCACCCGATCAAAATGGATGCACACCTCTTGCCACACAAATTTCATTTATATTTTCTGATTTCAAGTTAAAGATTTAACAAATGTATTTTTTCTAAACTAACTCTTTTATTTATTTCCAAATGCAATTTCACATGAATAAAATATTTAGAAGATATATACAGGTTAGAGAGAGGGAGGGGTAAAGAAGGCATAGAGAAAGAAATCATTAAATATTTACACCACCAATTAGGTTTCAGCGAAAATGGAAAAAAAAAAAAAACACACTTATACTTAACATCAGGAAAAGGTAGTTAAAATTTCTGGGGCATGTAATGAGGAAGGGTGGCTTGGAAAATCTGATACTCACAGGACAAACTTAGGAAAAGAAGGACAGAGAAAAGCAGTGTGAAGCATAGTTGATGAGCTTGAATCAATGGCTGGTAGAACAGGCTTTGGAAGAAATAATAAAAAAACAAAACTTATGAAGAGCTACAAGTAACAGGAAGATGTGGAGAGCCATGATCGCATACGTTCTGAATGGACATGGCACATAAAAGATGGAAAGGGAATGACTTATTCAAACTGCTTCACTGTCCATGTGAGTTTCAAGTAAAGATGGCTGCTTTGTTCTTCTGGGTCAGTCTGTATCTTCTATCTTTTTCTATTTTTTACTTTTTTTGTTTTGTTTTGAAGAGTGTTAAAGGGGAGCAACTCGTGTAGATTAACACTCATTTCATTAAGAAAGATAAATTACTCTTGGCTATGCGGCAAACGCTTCTGGTGATAGAGCAAAAATGTCACAATATATTTATACCAGAAATCTTATATTTAAAAAGTTTTAAATTACAATTAACTTTCTAAATAATAAAAACTTTTAAATATATATATTTGTGGTTAATGGAATGGCAAAATACAAAAACATCTAAGTGAAAGATTTTCCATTTTGTCAATCATTTATGATTATTCTGATTTGCATCTCTCTCTCTCTCTCTCTCTATATATATATATATATATATATATATATAGATGCAAATCAGAATAATCATAAATGATTAATATATATATATATTAATTTTATTATCACAATGGTTTATAAAAGCATTATATCACTAGAAAAAAAATTTCAAAATCATTTTCACCATTTGTTTTAAAATATCACCTGAAGAAAAACAATATTGTACTGAAACATGATAATTTTTGTGTAGTGATACTATGCTTTTATAAACAATTGCAATAACAAAATTACAATATTAAGCTCTACTTTGTATTGAGCACTCTTTATAAAAGTAAATGCATGAACAGTGGGTTTTAATCTACCTGTTCTTTCACTTTTTTATAATATATATATATATTATAATATATATATATATATATATATTTCATTTGTAAACAAGTTATTACGCAACCTAGGTTTCTATCATGAGTGGTGTCTTCAGGCAATTTGCAATAACTGATTTTTCTGTTTACTGTTTATTTTTAAGAAAGTTCACATAACGGTGTTTTTTTTGAACGCTCACATGGCAGGGAATTTTTGAACATGCAATTTTTAAAATTACTAGAAATTATAATGTTTTCATCCATAGTTTTATGAACCTAATATGCATATATATAATTACAAACTTCTATATACATATGTTTGAAAGTTATAATATATATATATATATTATAACTTTCAAACATATGTATATAGAAGTTTGTAATTACCATAAAAAATGGCAATAATATTTAAGTAGTTTTTCAATTGCAATTTCTTTTGTTTTTAATCGTGTCATCCCAAGCAAAGCAATAAAACTCGATTTAAACTCTGGTGTACTGAATGTTAGAGAATATGGGAAGAAATTTGCAACTTGGAAAGAACAAATGAATAAAGATAAGAATGAAAGTTAGAATTTATTCTTGGATTAAACAGGAACAAATGTAATAACCAGAAAAGAAGAAATTAATAAAAGAAATAAATATCCAAATGGGTAAAATGATATGTGTTATGCTTGCTAATCAGAATACAAAAAATGAAATTACCTCCAGCAGTTCTTTTTTAATCATTTCACCCCAATCAAGGCAACAAAGCAATTATAACAGAAAGGTTTACTGACTGTTAGAGAATTTAAGAGAAACTGATATTAAAGATGTGTGTTGTGGTGCATTGGATATCAGCTCCGAACGACAAATCGGAGAGCCGAGTTCGAATTCCAGTTCAATTCTTTGCATTCACTTACGCACAAATACCCTTGGGAAAGGTATAAATCCGTCTCTTCCCTCCAGTTATGGGTTAAATAATAGGAACAGATTGCGTTCTATAGCTTTGGCTGGTAACTAGTCTACTGCAGAAGGCAATGACAACCTACTGCGGGATAATATTCTGCCCAGTCAGTCATATCTCTTTCGAGACATGATCGCCCAAAGTGTGTATCACATATGGCACTTAACTGACTGATTATTAAATAAAGATGACAATGCAAGAACAAGAATAAGGAAGATAGAAGATAACAACTGACATTGCATTTAAATTTTTGAAGATCAAAGTTGGCTGGAAAGAAAGAAGCCAGAAGAGAGTTCTACAAGTGAAAAATACAAGAGAAGGAAAATGTTAGCGTAGAACTTATGGCTACATCTAATCATTTCAATTGTAAAATAGTGAGAACTTGATGCCAATCTAGTATTGTGATTAAATTAATAAAGTCTACGGACAATATCAGAAAGTTCATCAGAACCATGAATATATTTATAGAAAATCCATGGAGACGCTACATTATGGCAGTGGAAAAGGTTGTTGGTTATTTTTGTTTTTATGGCAAATCAACCTCGGCGGGTCATTTATTGCCAACTAAATTTTATTTATTTATTGCTGGTAATACCTTTTGCTTTCAACAATTTATTGTTGTTTTTTATATAAGTTTTGTGTCTAGTAATACATTTTTCTTTTTCAAGTATCAAGATTCATTGAGATTTGTTTTTAAGGGCAGGGTCACCAAGTCCTACCCTTGTTATTTAACTCATAGCTGGAGGGAAGGGACCGATTAATACCTTTTCCAAGGGCACCA
The DNA here is from genome assembly GCA_037127315.1 of Ascarosepion bandense. Classification (NCBI taxonomy): domain Eukaryota; kingdom Metazoa; phylum Mollusca; class Cephalopoda; order Sepiida; family Sepiidae; genus Ascarosepion; species Ascarosepion bandense. The sequence goes on along the minus strand of JBBBDQ010001621.1, from coordinate 3,256,645 downwards.
GTGCTTAAGTGAATGCAGGGTATTCAACTGGAATTTGAACTCAGCTCACTGATTTCTCTTTCCGAGTCCAATATCCACTGCACCACAACGCACATCTGTCACTGTACGCTTACAGCACCTGGTATTCCCAAGCAGTCACCCATCTAAGTACTGACCAGGCTCAATGTTGCTTAACTTTGGTGATTGAGCGAGAACCGGTGTATTCAACGTGATAGGCCATAAGCCAGTGGAAAAGGAACTGAAGCTGAGATGCCAAGTCAGGACCAATAAATTTTATCAAAAATACCTAAATATATAGCAGGAGCACCAGACCAGATGTGGCAGCAATATTCAAAGAAAAGACAAATATGTAAGATATTCTAGCAAGAAAAATTGTCTGTCTGAACACTTTCCTAGCTGCAGACTTCACAACTGATTCAATATACTGATTCCACTTCCTGTCAGTAGAAAATGTTTACCCAAGAAGTTGCAATGAGTCACTCTCCTGGAGGTTAGCATCAGCCATGTTGATGGAAGGTAAAAATGATTCTTTCAGATGATTCGTTATATTTCCTGGTTGATTAATCTAGTGTTTTTATCTATACAATTAACTCTGTTGTTCCATGCAATAATAAATTGTTTTTTATCATTATAAGTAAAAATGATCCAAAGAAGGCTAATATGAACCTAGGGTATCAAAAATAATGCCCACATTTATGTAATTTTGCAATTGCATTGCTGATATTTTTTGGATGAAGAATCTAAGATTTTTATCGATATGATTAACTATGTTATTGCATGTAAGAAACAATTATATTTTCCAATCATTAAAACTAAAATATATCCCAAAAAACTCATGTAAAGTCAAAGAAATAAAAAACACTATATTAACAACCTGATCTCACTTCAGTCAGTCAGTTCAGTGCCATATGTGATACATGCTTAGGCGATCATGTCTCAAAAGAGACATAACTGACTGGGCAGAAAATTTTTCTACAGTAGGTTGCCATTACTTTCTGTAGTAGACTGGTTTCCAACCAAGGCTACAGAACCCAATCTGTCCTGCTTCTCAAATGCATAGCTAGTGGGAGAAGAGATAGTTTAATATCTTTCCCAAAAGTATTTGTGCATAAGTGAATGCAATGAATTCGACTGGAATTCGAACGCAGCTCTCTCTCTTTTTTGGATCTTCCTTATTTACTAATAAAATATTTGTTATATTTGCATATTGGTGTCAATTCATGCTTCATGTTCCTATAACAACAGACCATTTCATTATTAAGAAGGGAAATCAAGCTGCATGATTGTTAAAATATTTAACAAAATACCCACTGGTTCAAAATACACAAGGCCTTTTTAACATGGAGGTCCCATGCATACTTGGGACCAGAGTCCAAAAATAGTATTTAACAGAATATGTTAAAAAATAGATGCATAGTTCTTATTTATATTAAAGAAACAAGGCAGTGAATCAATCATTATGTATATTTAATTTTACAATTTGTTTAATATTCAGAAAGTATTAAATATTAGCATATTAGCAAGAAAAGCAATATAAAGATTTGGTTATACTCTCTATTAAGATAAACACCGTTATATATATATATTCCATTTGTAAATGAGTTATTACTTGACCTAGGTTTCTACCATGAGTGGTGTCTTCAGGCGATTTGCAATAACTGATTTTACTGTTTACCATTTTCTTTAAGAACGCTCACGTAACGGTGTATTTTTTGAAGACACACAAGGCAGGGAATTTTTAAATTTTAAAAATTGAACGTTCAAAAATTCCCTGCCACATGAGCGTTCAAAAAAAAAAAAAAACACCGTTACATGAGTGTTCTTAAAGAAAACAGTAAAATCAGTTATTGCAAATCACCTGAAGACACCACTCATGGTAGAAACCTAGGTCACGTAATAACTCATTTACAAATGGAAAATATTCAAAAGTTCTACAATATTATTGTATTGAACACTTTTTAATACAAATGTGCACTGGTCTAACCTTATTATAACCAGAACCTAAGTAATTAAACAATCAATATATATATATATATATATATTTATATATAATTGTGTGTGTGTGTGTGTGTGTAGTACATTCAGTCATGAATTTGAACACTCCCAGCTACTGGCATGTGTTTACATTATATATAACACACTAAAGTCTGCCTTCCTCTACCGAGTGCCAATAGCTCAGAGGTAGAATCGCCGACTGTTGTCAATTCAGTTGGGTTTCAATCCTGGCTAGAAGCAATTGGATATCTAACTATACTGATGAGCTGTGATACAGTGAAAGAGATCTGTCTGCAGATGACTATATAAAAATGTTAATATATATATATATATTAACATTTTTAATCACATAGAATAAAAATATAATAATTTATTGCTCTACTTTGTATTCAGTCAGTTAAATGCCATATGTGATACATGTTTGGGCGATCATGTTTCAAAAGAGACATGACTGACTGGTCAGAAAATTATTTTCCTGCAGTAGGTTGCCATTTATTTATGCAGTAGATTGCTTGTGAACCAAGGCTATAGAACCCAATCTGTTCTATTTAACCCATAGATGGAGGGAGAAACGGCAGATTAATACCTTTCTCAAAGGTACTTGCATGTAAGCAAAAGTAATGAATTCAACTGAAATACAAAATGGAATTCAACTGGAATTTGAACTTTGTATTAATCACTTTAAAAAAGTAAATGCTACAAACTGTGTATTTCTATTCTATTTGTTCTTACTCTCACAAACATATATATATATATATATATATATATATATATATATTACACATAATCTTCTAGGTTAGTTTAAATGCTGACAATCAGTTAACATTAACATAGAGCAGGGGAGATAACCTGTGAGGAAACAGCTAATAATCCTCTCAAATATTTTACCATCATTTTTGAAAGCAAGAGTACACTCATTATATAAGTTAAATGCCATTACAAATGAAGCATTGTTACATAAACACAGCTCACAAAAATAAACATTTCTTTTTTAAAGTTATCAATTAAGCTCTCCAAATTATGAATATAAAAAAAAAATGATTTTTTAAAAATTTTCTACATTTTAAGAGGGAATCAATTTGCTATGAAAATTCATTGTAAATTTTTCCATATAGAAGCAAAAAACAAAAGAAGCTAAGTAAAGAAATAGTTGTGAGAATGGGAAAAGTTAAGTAATAAGCTTTCGTTTTTTTTAGTTTTTTTTTTTTTAATCATATCACCCCGAGCAAGGCGGTAACGCCACTGATGTGCAGGGGGCTACGTAATAGTGAAAAGATTGGAAAAGAGAAAGCCGGAAACCACATCCTAAACAGGGAACAAAGGATGAGCCTCTTCACCTGTTTCATAGACGTGGGTGGAGTGTGAACCAGGCGATAGATAGATCTATCTACTCCAATTGAAAAAAAAAAGTGAGAAGATTGGAAAAGAGAAAGTCGGAAACCAAATCCTAAACAGGGAACAAGGGATGAGCCTCTTCACCTGTTTCATAGACGTGGGTGGAGTGTGAACCGGGCGATAGATAAATCTATCTACTCCAATTATAAGTTTATATTTTGTAGAGTTTTTTTTAAATTATTTTAAATTTAATATGTAAGCATTATTGTGACACAACACAGGATTGGTTGATTTTCTTTAGCAGTATATCAAACATTATGGGTTACTTAATGCCAAAATCTAAATATTTTCAGGGTAAAGGTATTTTTTTTAGATATATAGTTTGTAAATCCCAAAATATACTGTTGGTAATTTTACTATAAAAATACATTTATATTGTTTAAGTGTGACATTGTCATTTTGCTATAAAAATATATGTAGTTGATTTTTGGTTCACTATTTGTGCCTAGGTGGGACTCTAACAGGTGCTACCACCCTGAGTCAGGGGGAACATAGGAACAACAGTAATTAAGCGGTGGTTCCATGCTCTTCAAAATATCTAATCTCCCTGTCAGAGGCCTTGCAGCCAGATGTAGTTTAGCCTCAAACCAAGGATACCACAACACAAGTAAAGGTCAGTTAAATTAAACTTCATATAACATAAATATTATATTTTGTATTTTAACTTGAATTATTTGAAATTTTATAAGTAAAATATTCTTTACCATGTGGTATGAGCATATTATTTTTCTCTTCTGTAAGGGGGATTTACAATGAATTTACAAAACAAATTCAATCCACCTTTTAAAAATTAACAAATTAAAAAGAAAAAATCAATATTCATGATCTACAGTGCATATCTGGTAGTCAAGTAGTGAGTAGTAGTAAAGCGTATTGAAATATACTCTTTCCTCTTTACTAATAAAGTGACAGAGAAACTCTCTCTCTCTTTCAACAGATACATCCTTTCCCCATTTCTATGCTTCCATGTTTCTGGTAACTTACATTATAACCAGAACATATCTAATTTGTCAACTAAAATCATGTGAAAATCAACTAATGACTAACACTCCTGCCAAAATCAAGTCAGAAACACATAGGTGTTAAGAAAATGTAAAAAGAACAGTGAACACATGCATAGCCTCTTCAGTTGGTCCCAGCTCACCCTCCGGGTGTGTAGAGTTCGTAGCAGCTGTTGGAGATTCAATCAACACACCAACCAACTAAAAAGTCACTAACTCTGTGCAAGCCAGAGATAAGCTTAAATATTCATGGAAAGAATATGCAGAAAATCAAGAAATGAATTCAAAAGTACAATCCACATGCTCAAATACCCAGAACATAATATAACCTAGCGCAAACAGCAGCCTGATACTACATTCCACCTAACACACACATGGAGTAACCAATATGCTATATTTACATGAATATACATATACACGAAAGAAAACCTTTTTATAACACAGCAATACATGTATGATAATGAACAGTCACATGAATACCACAATGACTTATACAAGAAACATATGAAAAACACAAAATACAAAAAAGACAGCAATGATAATCATTCACATATAATAAAAGATGTGACCTTATGGAGTCAAAAATAAAATGGTGATATAGTTAATAAAACCTGGCCTTTACTAATTTAGGACGTGTTGTGCTGCAGTGGATATCAGCTCAGAATGAGAAATTGAAGTGCCAAGATTGATTGCAGTTGAATTCCTTGCATTCACTTACATGCCCTGGGAGAAGTACTAATCTGTCCCTTCTCTCCCAACTATGGATTAAATAGCAGGACAGATTGGGTTCATAGCCTTGGTTGGCAACCAGTCTACCATAGAAAGTAATGGCAACCTACTGTGGAAAATGTGGGATGTGTGTTGTGTGTTGTGGTGCATTGGATATCGGCTCGGAATGAGAAATCGGGGAGCCAAGTTCGAATTCCAGCCGAATTCATTGCATTCACTTACGCACAAATACCCTTGGGAAAGGTATTAATCCATCTCTTCCTTCCAGTTATGGGCTAAATAACAGGACAGATTGGGTTCTATAGCCTTGGTCGGCAACCAGTCTACCGCAGAAAGCAATGGCAACCTACTGCGGGATAATCTTCTGCCCAGTCAGTCATGTCTCTTTCGAGACATGATCGCCCAAGCGTGTATCATGTATGGCACTGACAGACTGTGGAAAAATATTGTGTCCAGTCAGTAAAGTCATGTATGATGTATGGCACTTAACTGACTGACTTTACTCATCTATTATCTCAACCTTGTTTTTGGAGTAGATAGATCTATCTATCGCCCGGTTCACACTCCACCCACGTCTATTGAACAGGTTAAGAGGCTCATCCCTTGTTCCCTGTTTAGGATGTGGTTTCCGACTTTCTTTTCCAATCTTCTCACTTTTTTTTTTCTCAATTGGAGTAGATAGATCTATCTATCGCCTGGTTCACACTCCACCCACGTCTATTGAACAGGTTAAGAGGTTTATCCCATGTTCCCTGTTTAGGATGTGGTTTCCAGCTTTCTCTTTTCCAATCTTTTCACTATTACATAGCCCCCTGCACATCAGTGGCGTTACCGCCTTGCTCGGGATGGTACGATTAAAAAAAAATATATATAGAAACAATTATTTTTTTGATGTACAGTTTTGTAGAAACACCACAAATTATTTAAGAAATAGCTAACATTTTCGGCATAACAAATGAATTAGTATTATTTGAAAAATATAATAAAGTAAATTTATATCTTTGGGATCAATGTATCCCTTAGTTTACTTGTCTTTTTTTGGCATTGCCCTTGATATATGTCCCTTATTATTTTCTTGTTTATATTCAATACTTATTGATTACTTCCAATATATTTTACAAGTATCTTAATTATGGTGTTTCTATTTTTAAATTTTGACATGGATAGGGGTTGAAAATTTCAGTTTTATAATTTCAAATGCTGTTGTTCTAAGTATGATGTTAAACTGTTAAGGCTGGGGTATTTAGCTTTTGATAGTAACTTGTCTAAGAGAAAGTAATCTCTGAAATAACAATCTCTACACCTACTTTATGTAAAAAATGGTAGGTTGAACTCTTTAACCTTAGTAGGTAATCTTCAAAGAGATAGTGACTTGATGAAAACACTGATTATTCTTAAACTGGTTGGTGTTAGTAAGGGCATTCAGCTGTAAAACTCGCTGCAATATTTCTGATGCTTCAATTATATACGATAGGTAGACCATGTAAAACATGGACCCAGCTTATCAAAGATGATTTAAGGAAGGTAAGATTTACAGCCAGGCCTTACACAAAATCAAGTGACCTGGAAAGGAACCATCAAGAAAACCCTGTCCAATGCTTGCTAACATGGAAATGGACATTAATGATGATGATGATGATATCTGCATTTCATATCTTTTTTCTATACTGAGTAAAATCCTGATAAATACTATCAATTTCTTAAATTTTTTTTCAAGTATGAAATTTTCAAACCCTCTCTAAAATGGACTCTTGTTAATATTCAATGAAAAATTTGAACTATCTTTGATTTTCACTTTAAATTTGTCTTCCAAAAATCTAAATGACCAGAACTTGGGAGCTGATCTCTTCCCTAAATTAGATCTGACAGCTCAACAAAGTGGGGGCTGACTTGAAACATTCAATACATCCAAAACAGAGCCAAAAAAACTTAATGAGGCACTTTGCCTTGAATATCTATTAGGTCTGAATTCACAACACACTTCAACTGGAACTCATACATACAAACCATCACTAAAGGTAATGGGGAAATGGTTGGTTCCATGTATTGCTCCAGAAAATACCTGACTTCACCTGCTACGCCGGGTCTTTACACACGAGTCAGATCAGACCAACAATGGAGTATTGCTGCTATATCTGGGTTGAAACTAGCTGATCCTCACTTTTCTTCAGCCTTGGTAGGGGCCAAAGATTATTCTTTTTACTTAATTTTATTTTTATGTTTATTTTTTTAAAATATTAAATCAAAATAGATGAATTATAAAAAATAAAATCCGTTTCAAAATATTCAGACCCCCCCCCACTTAAAAAAAAACGGGAATTAAAACAAGCAAAAATAAGTTGAAAATCCAATCGTTTGACGCTATAACAAAACAATGCTCTGTGAAAATATGCCCGAGTAATTGAGTAATTTCAAGTACATATGTGAGAAGTGGTATTTTCACTTACGCGCAAATTTGAGAAAAGTATTTAAAATTTAAATAAAATTTAAATTTTAAATCCATCTGTTCTCTCCAGCTATGGATCAGATAAAAGGACAAATTGGGTTCTATAGCCTTGTTTGGCAACCAGTCTACCGCAGAAAGTAATGGCAACCGACTGCGGAAAAAATCTTCTGCCTAGTCACTCATGTCTCGAAAGAGACATGATCGCCGAAGCGTGTATCCCGCATGCCACTTTAACTGACTGACTGACTGACATATGTGAAAAATGATATTTAAAGGAAAAATACACACTTTTTCGACTATTTTAATCTCTAAACTTAGCAAAAACTGATCTTTGTCACACGAGGTCTAGGGTGAAAGTAAAGAAAATGTGAAGGTTGAGAAAATTGTTTTTTGATAAATCTTCCTGGTGAAAAAGATCTGCTTCTTTTTTTTTAAGCATTTCTGGCTTACTGGCCCCAATATGAAATGAATTCCTTCACGTACCAAAACGCTAATCTTGAGCAGAATTCTATATTATAGAAATTTCTCAGAGAGCAGTCTACCCGACGCGAGAATTCATTAACAACACAGAATCTTTTCTTCGGCAAATTAAAAGGCGAAAAATATTTCAGGGGAGAAAACCTTGTGTCTTCTCCAACATTGTTTTGTTTTTTACTAAGTCATTTTAAAAATGCAGCAGGCATGTATTTAAAAAAAACAAAAACTGTATCAAAATTAGATATTTCATCCAAAGAGCTATTATTGAAATTAAGCTAATGAAGATACTTGCAAAAACAATGAAAATCTCCTACCATTTGTTCTCTTTAAAACCAATAATTAATTAACTGACGCTTCACTTCATTTAAACACCTGCGTGGGTGAGGCCATACCTTATTACCGCAAAGTAACTTATGACAAAATCTCTCTAACCATGGATTAAAAGATTATTTCCAACAAATCTCTTTCAGCTTTGTAAATATCTACGTGGGTGTCTAGATGTCCTTTTCTTTGATTAAATGTAAAATCAAAGAAAATAAATTCCTTATTAAAACACAGAAAATATTTTATTTTTAAATTAAAATTATTTAATTAGAAATATTGTGAATCATTTTTAACTAATTAAATATACTTTTTTTAATTTTTTAATTTATTATTATTATTATTATTATTATTATTATTATTATTATTATTATTATTATTATTCGATACCTTTAAAACTTAATTGAAAAATACTGGTAACTGGTTTTCTTAATTTTGTTTAAAAATAAAAAAAAACTACAATTTTTGCGGGGGAGGGCGCACTGATTATTAGTTCTTACAGATTAATTTTCTACTTAATTATTTTTTAAATTTAAAATGAAATTGGTTTTTGCTGTGAATTTTAGGGTAAAAAAAGCAATAAAAAATAAAAGGGGATATGAAACACTAGGTTTTAAAAAATTAATAATTTTTACTTTTATGTTTGGATATATTTGCCGCATGAGTAAACTAGGATTTTATTCATTTTTTTATTCTTTTAAAAAGCAAAAATAAATAATATTAATTGTTTTTACGATTCGATACTCTCTCTCTATCAGTGGCGGGCATTGCCGTCCATACCACTACCCTCGTAAGCAACTGTAGCAGCAGCAAGCAACTGTCGTCGTGTAGTAAATAATACAGGATCTTTACACGCAATTACTTAAATGTTAGGCTTTGTTAGCCATTATTTATACACTATAACAAATTGATGTTCCTCGGTAGCCTTTCAAATAGTGGACATTTGGAAGTAATTGAATTTCTGGTATTTTTCTTTTCTACAGTGGCAAAAAAATAATTATTATTGTTGTTGTTCTTTCGCTAAGGAAGAGTAAAGAAAGATCGTTGAAGATTTATTTTTCAGCATCAACTTTGTACCAAGAAGGACCCGGAAGCAAATAATTTATTCTGCATCACTTCGGGTCACGTCCGTTTGTGACAAGAAGAAGCATCGGAATGAGAGGAAGAAAACACGATAATTGCTTGTTACAACTTCCCTTTGGATGTTGTTGAGATTTTTGGGATTTAAACTGGATTACTTTTTTTCCAAGAAAACTAATATTGGATATTTTTCGCTCGGCTAAAAAGAAAAGGTTTTGCCGTCTTTTTTAAAAGGGGTTTTCTTGAATTTTAAACGAAATTGGATAAAAAATCAAAATCATCAAGGAAGATAAAAATTTGTTTGAGGAAAAAAAAACGAAGAAAAAAAAAACACGCAACATTTTTTTTTTAGTGATATCCTCGAATGACGAAAAAATGTAGGTTTACCTGTCATTTTTATTTCAATATTTTTTTTATAAATGCGTCGAAGTTAGAATACAACTTAAAGTCTAACTTCGAAAAAAGAAAAAAATTGATGAAATAGAAAATGATCGTTCGATAAATACAAAATTTTGCAAGTGTAACATAACGCAATAATTTTTGTGTGTGTGTCCCTACATCAACCACCATCAACACGAGAGGAAAAATGGGGATTAGACGAGCGCACTTATGACATGTGTTTAAAAAATTATGAAAAAGAAAAAAAAATCCCACATCAACCTTATTTTTCTTCCCAAAACATGTCTAAATTTACAAAATCAATACGTACAATTTCACATAATGCCACTTATATTTTGTTATAATTTTGATAATTTTTTTTAACTTTTCAAATTGGATTGATTTGCAGGAATTTACCAAAATGGGAATCGAGAACGAATATTGAGTTGATTTTAAAAGAGAAAGTGTTTGTTTGTTGAACTCTTCCTTAGATATTTTTTTAGTAGAGATTAAGGTAGAAATTAATTTTATTTGATATTTTTATTTTTCTTCTAGAGTCTCTAATCTCTATTGTGTATGAGTAGAAAAACAAAAAAAAGATAGTGAAAGAATTTTGATTTCAAACAACTGCTCATCGTTGCTCGTGTATCGTCTCTGCATCAGGCAACCGAATAATTACTTGTGGTAATAAAACCGGTTAGGGAATTGAATGTTATTGTAGTTGAAAAATAAAGTAATTAAATTCCTTTGGATTGGACAAAGAAAGTAAGAGATTATGATTTAAATGAATAAGATGATTTCTCTACTTTAAAAAAAAAAAGATTGGTGTGACACTGCTATGTAGGTAAGTAACCACATTTTATGGCATCAACAAGAAGCATTGTTCAAATTGAAAATGCTTAATGTACATTGAACGAGAACAGATTTATGAAATCTGTAACACACGCAAGTAACCATGTGAAACAGGATTTTCAGTGAATCACTGGAATAGCATTTCAACTAGATTTTTGTGTAGATTTATTTGTAAAACTAGGTTATTTGAAAAAAAGGTCAGGCAACAAAAATAAAACTATTCGTTTATCTCCGTATTGTTTTATCAGTGGAATTTTCCTCTTTCGTGCACTGGCATGAAATCTTTTGTCATTTAAAACGATAAATACGGTGGTCTTTCTCTTTTTTGCATACAAATCAGGTGACTCTCAGTCTCATCATTAACAATGAAATCGAGTTATTAAAAAGATCTCGAGGCAGAGACGACAAAAACTCGAAGACACAGGATTTTAAAAAATACGTAACGGATGAGATAATAAAAAAAAAAGGGGACTTATAATTTTATTTCCGTAAAGAAAGAAAGAAAGTAATGTGGGGTGAATTACGATCGTATGTTGTGGAGGTGACTTACACGTGTTTTTTTCTATCATGGCATATGACTTTACCGTTGTTTCAAGAATATGTACAAGCCGAAATTTATAAAAAATACCACCTCAATGATTCGGATCTCAAAAAAACTAGCAGCTACAGTGGAGGTTTTAATCCGTCCCCCAACGGTGCAAACAGCACTTCTGGAAGCGAAACCTCTTATTGGCATGCCGCTCAAAAGGAGATAGCCATATCGGTACTTAGTCTTCAAATCGCTGAAGGTCTACCTGCCGTTGTTTCTGTAATTATTTTGGGCGCAGTAGGAGATCGAACCGGCCGGCGTAAAATCATGATCGTGTTGCCAACCCTGGGAATTACAGCATATTCTTTACTTTATATCCTTATGTTGTACACAGGATGGAACATTGATGGTTTGTTCATGGCCTCGGCTCTTCGGGGCCTCAGTGGTAGTTCCGTCTCCTTGTTGGCTGGTTCGTCTTTCTATGCTATCAACTCGGTAACACCCGAGAACAGGTCATCGCGTCTAGCACTGCAGGAATTCATCAACGGGGCCACTTACGCAATCGGAAACATCGTTGTCGGCGTGTGGGTCCACTATGCTGGCTTCCTCCAACCGTTTTGGTTTATTTTTTGTGTCTCTTTGTTCTCTGTGTTCTTGGTGATCTTTGGCGTGGAAGAAATACAGACGGCCCGACGCACGGAGCCGTCTACCGAAAATTGCTGTTACGACACGTTTCAACCGCTGCTCAAATTGTTCAAGTGCAAAGATGCGGCTCTTTTGAAAATTTGGTTTGCCATTTTGGCATTCCAGACCTATGCGATGGTGCATATCGGACAACTAAACACCTTACTACTATATCTATTAGGAAGGCCCTTTGCCTGGCCTTCAGTCAAGATAGGGATTTTCCTATCCGTCGGCATGGCATGTTCAGCCTTAGGAACTGTTCTTGCTGTACCGTTCCTACGTCATCACGTATCTGATACAACCATAGCCATTGTTGGACTTGTCTCCAAGGCAGCCGGTACCCTATGGATTGGAGTCATACAGAGTGAAGCAGTCTTATATTTTTGTAAGTATTATTAACTGACAATTTTACTTTTTTTATTTTATTTAGTGAGGGGGGGGGTGAAATTATGGGAGCTGCAAAGATAATCTTCTGCATAATTTTTATAATCATTTTTATCATATCCATCAATTTTTTATAATTTTATTTTAAACATTTTTTTTTATTAATTAACTAAAAAAAAAAAAACGAAATTTAAGGAGTTGAGTGACCATTCGATTGCCCTCAGAAATTTGAACTACGGATGTTCGCGCTCATGTATGAAGAATGGCCATAACGTAAATATTTTAAATTATTTTATTTTTATTTGACAAGAATAATGATTGTCTTCGCTGAGTGTATAAAAAAAATTTTGATTATTAGAATTAAAACTTCAAAGTGTTTTTGTCGCGTCCATAAACAAGGAAATTGACTTTTTTTTTTCTTTTTTTTTTTTTTAAATCCAAAACTTTAAAATACGAAATTATTTAATTTCTAAATTGGTCAATTTTTATGTGTTTAATTTATTTATATCTATGAATTGTCATGATTTTTTTTTAGAAATTGCGTGGAGTAGGATTTAAATTTGAGCGTCAAAAAAAAAAAGCCATGATTCAGGGCACATGATAATCATGATTAAAAAAAAAAATGTCCCTTGTCAATTGACTTGAATGGTAAATATGCTACTTAACATACACACGTCTTTACTTTCACGTGTCAATCATTTTTTTTCGACCGAAGTTATAGTGAGGTAAGGTAACTCATCAGTTTTTATTTGCGTTTAAATTTTAATTTGGCAAAAAATGAACTTACTTACAGGACCACAATCTTTTATCCGGAATTATGAAAACTGGTAAAAAGATCAGAGAATCTAACCGTTTTTTTTTTAATTTTTAATTTTCTCATTTAAAAATGTTCATTTTTTTATATGTCGGCAAATTTATGTTCTTAGCATTTAAAACTTTTAAGGTAAATTTTCGTTTTAGATCCCGAAGGCTTTTTTAGTTTTCCTCCTTTAAATTTTTATCCAAAATAGCATTATTTCTGTGCAAATGTATATGCTGAACTCAAATCAACAATTATTGAAAAAGCCTACCCTTTTTGATCTGAACATCCATAAAAAAAAAATAAAAATAAAAATATCTCGCACTTTTTGTCTCCCGTAACTCTCACGAAGTCATGTAATTAACTGCAGAATGACGTACTGCGTAGGCAACAAATTTCGGCCGATTTACTTCCTTTACTGAAACTTCCGCCTATTTACTTCCTGTAATGAAAGTAATACGCGTAGAAATACAATCGCGTATTACTTTCATTACAGGAAGTAAATCGGCCGAAAATAGACCGAGATTTGTTTATGTGGAGACAAAATGTAGTTCGATTTTTTTCTAGACGTTCATATCAAAAAAGGTAGGTTTCTTCAATAACTAATTGTTGATTTGAGTTCAGCATATACATTTGTACAGAAATAATGCTATTTTTGATAAATTTGAAGGGGGAAAAGTTTTCAGGACCTAAAACGAAAGTTTACCCTTTTTAATTTATTAAACTAAAAGTTATAATTTTTACGCCATTCATTGTGTGAGTGTAAAAGATTTTTTTTTTGTTGGATTTCGTGTCTCAGTATTTAATACGTATGGTTTTTAGTTTCAGTAATTTCTTAAAGAAATTTGAATTAAAAAAAACAAAAATCATAACTTTAAAAAATACCTTGAGTCAGTCAGTACCATTAATGCCATTATGTCTCTTTCGAGACATGACTGACTGGGCAGAATATTTTCCCGTAGTATGTTGCTATTTACTTTCTGTGGTAGACTAGTTGCCATCCAAGACTATAGAATCCAATCTGTCCTGTTATTTGACTCGTAGCTGGAAGGAAGAGACGGATTAATGCCTTTCTCAAAGGGTATTTGAGCTCTGTTCTCCGATTTCTTGTTCCGAGCCGATATCCACTGCACCACAACGCACAGTAACTCTTCTTAAAAACAAAATTTTTCCAAGAAAATATTCCTGGTGTCGTTTGGAATGTTAAAGTATGTACAGGTAAACTTAAAGTTGATTATAGCGACAGCACGAGTAAAATCCATAAAACGTTTTTGCTTTTTTTTACCTGTAATAGAACATAAAAATGAAAACCACCTCAATAACTAAGATCTAGTTAAGAAATAATAATAGTAAAAATATTAGTTTGTACCTTTAAATTAAAAACTTATTACCTTCTCTACAAAAAGGTAGAGTATTTTTAAGTTTGATTTTATTTCATAGCATAACTTATGATTAATAAACTTCTCTTAACTACACACTACACAGTCTGTTTCTAGGCAACATACGTACATCGCTTGTTAGTTAACAATAATATTATTCTTAAATCTTTATGATGGCAGATCTTCAGTTTAAAAGTTTCTTTATTTTTTGTCTTATTTTCAAAAAATGTAATTTATAATTTTTTATTTTATAAAATACTTGCATTTATACAGATATGTACCTCTCCAAGAAGGTTTTAAAATTTTCTTTCATCAAATTAGCACTCCAGATCACCAATTTTTATTTTTTAAATTCTTAGAAGTTTTTACTTTCAATTTGGATAGATCCACCTTACACAAGCCTCTCTAAAATGCTAACATTACATAAAACATTTTTGACTAATCTTACAAAACTTTTTAAAAAGGTGAATAAAAGGTTAAAAACTTAAAAATATTTTTACACTAAAAAAACATATTCCTTACTTACCTTTGTCATTTTTGTTAAAATAAATAATACATACATACATACAAAATTTCAAGTAATTAAAAATAAAAATGGCAGCAAAATTTAAAAAAAAAAATTGTTAGTATTCTGACTATCCTTTTTTCTTTTTTTGTTTCTCTTCCTTATGATTAATTTTTTCTTTTTTGTTTGCGTGGGATCACTTTACGTTTATTTTTTTTTGCAAAAAAATAAAATTCTTTTTGTTGTAATCACCTTGTCAACAAACATGATCTTACTTGAAAAAGTTACACACCTTCAAAAATGCTAAAATAATCATAGGTGAGGACAAGGAGGCCTGTGGAATAAGAAAATTTGTAATGGAATGGTTATTGTCATGGTGTAGTGGTCAGCAAGCTTGTCTCACTAGAATCATTAAAATTGAGTAGTGAGTTCAATCCTCACTGAGTGCTGCATACTTTTGTCCTTGTGCCACATCTAAGCTGCACTTAGAAAATCACCATAATGGAGATGGTTATTGCCACAGGAAATAGAATTAGTGAGCAGAGTTCAAATCTTCACTGAGCCTGAATCCATCTCTTCTCCCTCCAGCAGTGGATTAAATAGGAAGGTAGACTAGGCTGTCTAGTCATGGGTGGAGTGGCAACCAATTTTAGAAAAGGAATTCTGAATTTGAAACAGTAGATAAAGCAATGGAAAAACTTCAATCTTTCCACAAGTCATGGCAATACACAGACAAAATGGGTCTGGAGAACCATGAAAATCTAAATTTGCAGGGACTTGAGGTATTTATTAAAAAAAGTCTATTAGAATTACATGATTTTATTGATAGAATAAATATATATATATATATATATATATATATATATATATAAAAATTTAGATATGTATCTATTTTATTTTATATCATGGTCACTGACAACTATGAGTCAGACATCAACAAAACAAAAAGGAATCTAAAACAATTAACTATCTGTAGAATCACTGATATACAAAGATATTAAATTACACCAAGAAAATAAAGAAAATAAGAAAAAACAGGGAAGCAGCAGATGAAGAAAAAAGCCCTGGGGAGTGAAGACATCACAATGGGGCCTTCCCAAAACTTCAAAGTTGGCATAACGCTGGTAGGTTAATTAACAAACTTCTCTACATATATATATATATATATATATATATATATATATATAGGGTTGTTTTCAGCTTCACACAAGAGGAGCTCAAGAAACAAGTCAGTTTTTTAATATTTTTCAACTAAGTCCCCCTTGATGTCAATGCACTTGATCTAACGATGCTTAAGAATTGCAATCCCATCAAGGTAAAGGGTGGCATTCTGGTCCTCCAAAGAATCCTCTACAGCACATATGATCCCATCATTGTTTCCAAAATGGCGACCACACAGATGGTATTTGAGTTTAGAAAACTGGAAGAATTCAGATGGCACTGAGTCTGGTGAGTAAGGAGGCTGTAATAGCAATTCAAAGCCACAGTTGGCTGCTTCACCTATTGCAACATGTGCAGCATGAACAGGAGTGTCATCCTCAAGAAAGAGCACACCTACCTTCAACTTCTCTTTGCATTTCAACTTGATTGCTTCTTACAGTTGTCTTAAATCTGTTGCATATTACTGCCGATTAATAGCTTTTCCCCTTTCTGGGTAGTCTATCATGATTATACTGAAGTGTAGGGAGCTGGTTAATGTTTCTTTTGTTCGACCTTGTGTCTTTCTTAGCCGAACTCCCTACAACTTACAAGTTTTATGTTGAATAATATTCATCAGAAGGATTTTTATCAGAAGGTTGGTTGTCAGCAGTTGGAATGTATGGTTTAGAGTGGAATAATAAAATATACATTTTGAATGTAAAATAGAAATTTATTAAAAGAACAACAAGAGTTGTATAAATTAATGTTCAATTATAAACCTTAGTAAGAAGTTATTAGTAGAGTTTTTATTCAGTGATAAAATTGTTTGTAGCAGTAATTGTTGAGATAGATAAGGAGAAAGAGAGAGAGGGAGGTCAATGTCCGGGTCACTTGAAGTTGAGAGTTACATCTTTGTCAGCAACCTGCCTCCTCTGAAATGACAACTGTGACCGGTTAGAGACCATCCTTAAATATTGAATAGTCAGGTGGGGTGGCTCAAAGAAACAATTTTTTCTTTAGCTGTGGAAAAACCGTTTTTCTGATGTATTTTGAATTTTGCAATTTGATGACCAATCAGGATTCAGAGTTCTGCTACAGGTCCGTAAAAGGAATTTGATATTTATTTATTTTTGGTTTACCTCCAGAACTGTGTGGAACCCAGATGTGCAAAGACCAGTTTTGGTAATTTGCTTTCTGGATCTCTAAGGGCAAACATCCAGTCCCGTGCTTGCTCGTTATCGCCACAATACCTTCAGAACCCTCAAAAAACAGAAATCCTCATCTTGCCAACTGACACTGGCTGCTTGAACTTCTTTTTGGGTGGAGAACCACTGTTTGCTATGAATCTTTTATTCAAGTGCTGAATGCAGATTTTATCTTGAGTTACTAATCTGTGGTAGAAATTCTCAGAGTCAGCTTGGTCAGAAATGTCATGGAAAATGTCAATTCTTTTCAGCTTCAGTTCTGGTGCCAGCATACTTGGGAGCCATCTTGCAGGCATGTTGCTTGTCCCAAAATCTCAGTTAAAACAGTTTGGACGGAACCAAAACTAATGCTTATGTCTGCTGGACAGTAAAACATTTGTTATCCAAACGGATATGGTGAATGGCATAAGTGGTTGTAGTTTTTGGCTGACCTGGCCAAGGTTCCTCTTCTGTGCTGTCCCTGCTCCGCTTAAATTCTACAGCCCACTTTATAGTTGTATAGGAAGAGGGAGGTCCTCAGTAAGTGTCTGTAACATGACCTCATGGATTTCCTTGGATGTCAGACCTTTCTTTTGTAGATAGTTTATGACTGCTTGTTTTGTCCATTTTTAGATTTGTCACACAACTCTCAACTTTTTATAGGCTTCACCTGTACAGAAATTAAGACAGAAATCTGAATTAGTTTCATATGAAGTGGTAGTGTGTTACCAAAACAAAAATGTTTAGGTATATATATATATATATATATATATATATATATATATTGCATGAAGAGTTATAACTTATGTTAGAAGGCTTAATGAGGATAAAATATTTTTAAAAAAAGAAAATAATCGGTTTTACTCCCACTTGTCAAAATTTTTTAACTGAGAGAACTTAACGTAAAATGTAAGATTTGTGAAAAATGAAATGGCCAATGATGGGAAAGGGGAAATGAACTGCTAAAGACTGATCATGGCAAGGCCAAGCAAACACTTGTTGTTTACACAGCGAGTGTCTGTAAGTCCTGATGTAAACAGACTCCAGCACCTTCAAATGAAAAAGAGAATATGAACTCTCCAATACAGAAAACCACTTTACATCAAACTCAATGGCACACTTTCTATTTTTTAAAAAGATGTTCACAAATTGAGGAACAGTACATGCTGTAGACAAGTTCATTTTCTTGCCAGGTATGGTTTCTGATTTTCAGTGGAACATGCTGTTTGATTCTACTGTCATGCCAGTTAAATAAGCAGGACCACTCAACAGTTTGACAATAGAATCAAACAGCAATACTCAAGTTCTGTACCACAAAAAATCTGTTTTTATATATATATATATATATATATATATATATAATAACAACAACAACTATAATAATTATAACAATATTAATAGTAACAAAAATAATTCTGCTAATACTAGTAATAGTTATACTATATTTAAGTTTGTCTTGAAAAACACACCGAGAACGAACTTGGATGGAAAAGGAGGGGAAGTTAAAAAACAAAACAAATGAAGTACATGAACAAAAGTCAAATACTCATAGGAAAGAAAAAAAAAACCCAAGACGAAACCCCTAACACTAAAGTGCTCAATACAAAAATAGAGCAACAAAGACAGAAAATCTAAGCAAGAGCCAACAAACCTACCTAGGTTTCACCCTTCGGCTCAAAGATAGGTTTGTTGGCTCTTGCTTAGTTTTGCTGTCTCTCTCTCTCTCTCTCTATATATATATATATATATGTATGTATATATATATATATATATATAAACTCTGTTACTCTCTTTTTAAATTTTTTAATGTACAATTAAAAATTATCAGAAATAAAACAAAATTTTTATCTTTAATGTTCTAAAAATTTATCATTACATAAGAATAGAGTATGAAGAACTGGAAGCGTCCCGTCAGTCGCTGATGGCAGCAACACAGCAGCTGGTCCCTGTGTTGACCTTTTCAACAATAATAATTTAAACAATAACAAACACATCATACTACCAACCAACTCCATTGCATCTAATATCCAAAACAATCTATCTCATATAAAAAACACATACATAGTAACAGCTACTTTGAAAACTATTATGGACATTATCAGATCTAAAAATAACCAAAATCAAAATAACGAACAAGCAGGTGTATACCGAATAAATTGTTCCTCCATCTACATTGGAGAAACAAGTAGAAATCTAAAAAAACGTATATATGAACACAAGAGACATCACTAATAATAATCTAACAAATGCATTAGTGATTCACAGAAAAAAATTCAACCACAATTTCGATTTTAAAAATGCCACACTAATAAAAAGAGTAAACAATTTATTCAGAAGAAAAGTTCTTGAGAGCACCGCTATCCAATACTACCAAAACATCAATTTGTGCCCCGGATTTTTCCCAATCTTACCTTTACTTATGGAAATTATACTAAAACAGACTAACATTCATAATAAAAATTTCAAAGAAAACGGTTGAATTCCCTTCATTTTAACATCTCGTGACATGAAGAAATTCTAAAACAGACTAACACACGAAATAAACAGTTTTCAAAGAAAATGGTCAAATTCTCTTCATTTTAATATCACGTGACTTTGCACTACACATGAAGAAATTCTAAAAACTAAAATATTCTGTTGATCTTTTGAAATGATTTGTGAGCATCTTTGTGGTTGCCAACACTGTTTGTTTATAGATACATAATTTAGAATAAAGCTCATTTCATCTTTTTGCCTTGATAAAGTCGATCACAGGACGAAATGTGTAGGCGATTTAAAATACAGTTTTCCTCTTGTCTTTATTTTATTTAACTATATATATATATATATATACATTATTCAGACTATTGTTCTCATCTTTGTTGACACTTGTACAACTTTTCATCTGTTATACACTCCGGCCTTCTTCAGGTGCTAGGAATTTTGAACCAAGCCCTTTATTACAATCACTGGGGTGTATCATCCTCATTCCTTGCGTAAAGCCTCGATTAGAAATCATCTGCAAGTTACTTGTTCACCACTGCTGTAGCCTGGTATTAGAACTCCCAACTCTAAGAGTCAGGTCAGGAACTAACCATCTATATCCACTGAGTCATGTGTCCTTGTAAATACTACCTCATCTCAGAAATATATATCAATATATATATATTTATGTTTTGCTCTGTTTCTTGAGCATAAAATATTTACTATGCATACAAAATAAATACATATATTTGACACATGCCTACCCAATGTGGTCTTGCTCCAATTAATCTGTCGTGAATAAGTCAAAAAAATATTGTCTGCCACACTGACAACACCCAGTTATTGATAATGACGGAGACAATAAATATAAAAAAAATTATGAAATTTGGACAGTTTATTCAAAATTTGGTCTTAATGTACAAAAGCTTATTTGATGATTGGAAAAATACAATAAAAATATTAGACAATTTGACTTTTTTTTTTTTTAATCATTTCGCCCCAAGCAAGGCGGAAACGCCACTGATGTGCAGGGGGTTACATAAATGTAAAAAGATTAATTAGAAAAGAGTGAGGAGTACAAACTAGTTAGAAATGAACAATAGAAAGCTGAGAAAGCAGGTGCGATGACAGATACATAAGTGGAGAGAAAGGGAAGGTTATACAGGGGAGGGGAGAGAGCTAGAGTCCAGTGGTTAGTAGATGAGTATTGACTTTGCATTTAAATTTCTGAAGGTTGTAGCCGTCAGGAAAGCAAGAATACGGGAGTGAGTTCCACACGTGGGAAGTGCGAGAGAGGAAGCTGCAGGAGTAGAATTGTCGTCTGCATTTGGCTAACCTGACTGTGAATGGGTGGGACCCAGTTGCCAGTCTGGTTGCACGAGTAAACACCTGTTGAGGAGGCATCAGTGACTTAAGCTCGTCCGAGCAGAAGCCATGAAAGTATTTATAGAAGAGACAAAGGGAGGCCACATTTCGACAATGGGGAAGTGGCTGCAGTCGAGTCACCAGATCAGTACCTATCACATTACAGACTCTCCTTTGGAGCTTGTCAAGAACACTGAGGAGAACGGCAGGGGCACCTGACCATAAATGGCAGCAGTACTCCATGCATTGTCATCTGAATTTAACAAAAGTAGTTTGTGTGTGTGTATTTTTTTCTTTTTTTTAATCATTTTATTGCTAGCAGGGTGAGTCTGCCACTAGTGTGCAGCGGGGTTACAGTGAGAGAAAAAACTGTACGGAGTTGAGGGTATTGAAGAAAAGATAAATGATGAACAGGATTCAAGAAGATAGAAGATGGTAATTGATGCTGCATTTACATTTTTGGAGATTGCAGCTTTCAGGGAAGCTAGTAAATGAAAGAAAATTCCACAGGTTGGAATTGCAAGAAAAGAAACTGTTTGTGTAGAAGTAGCATTTAAATTTATCTATTTTAAAAGGGTGGAATGTAGATGCCAATATGATATCACTTAAGTTCGTGTGCTCAGGGCACCAGGAAAATAGCCTGTCAGAGCAGTTGCTATCTATCTATCTATCTATCTATCTATATATATATATATATATATATATATATATATATATAATTTGTGTATTTAGGCAGGAAATTTTCTTTTAGACATGTCAGATTAAATAAATTGCAAACATTGTGTCTGCTTATTTTTAATAAAATCTATTCATACTCATAGATAATCTTTCACGTATTATAATTGAAAGATGTCAGAAATGAGCTGTAATGTTGACATGTTATTATCATTCATTTCTCAATGTACCCAAGTACTTTCAATCTCCTTCCAAGATCATCTTCAGTGGTGTGAGTTATGGTAACAAAAATAACCACAAGACTGTGTTGCTAAAAATTACTGTAAAATTTTTTTCTGCTTCAAATATAATGGTTGACAAATTGCTTAGCATTTATTAGAACATGAAAATTATCCAAAATGGAATTTTTTTATATGTTGTAATGTTGCATTGTGTAACAGGAGAAAGCATGCTCAGAGCCACCAGGGATAGGGAAAAGTGGAAAGCCATGATCGCCTACGTCCTGAAGGGACAAGGCACATAGAAGAAGAATGTTACGATCATGCACATGTTAAAGCATGAAAAAAACTGTTCTTTTTTCAAACATTTTAGAGCATTACTACAATATTCATAGCTGATTCTATTTTTTTAACATGTTTTTTTTTCTCTTTTCCTATCTTCTCACGCTTTTTTTTTCTTTTTCAATTGGAGTAGATAGACTAAACTATCGCCCGGTTCACATTCCACCCACGTCTATTGAACAGGTGAAGAGGCTCATCCCTTGTTCCCTGTTTAGGATGTGGTTTCCGGCTTTCTCTTTTCCAATCTTTTCACTCCTATGTAGCCCCCTGCACATCAGTGGCGTTACCACCTTGCTCAGGGTGATATGATTAAAAAAAAAATGCTTACATTCCGATCTGGTAGTAATTTCTTTTTGTCTATTTAGAATTTGTTTTAGTTGTTCAGATTTGGTAGTTCTTTTTAATATGTTATTTGTTTCTTGTTTCCGTTTGTTGAGAATTGTTAGAAAATGATTTATATTTGAATGTAGAAAACAATACATTTGCTTTTTAAAGAGTTAACCCTTTAAAAAGCATATTAACTCTTTAAAAAGCAAACATATTGTTTTCTACATTCAAATATAAATCATTATCAAGTAATTGAAGATTACCTGATGACGAGATAAAAAGAATTTCAAATCTCAAAACAGAAATTTCCATGTCACAATGTAAAATTAAATTAATTTTAAATAAAAAAAACAAGCACTTTTTTAAAAAGTAAATGTCAGAGAACTCTGGATTCTAAACCTCTTGGTTCTCTTAATCTGGATATATATATAATGTGTGTGTGTGTATAAAATGACTGAGACCTGAGTGTTATAGACCTTTCTCTTAACTGCTCTATTATACATTAAATTCAATCCAAACCTGGTATTTCCTGGTATGAATCTCTCTCAGTCAATCAGTTAAGTGCTATACATAATACATGCTTGGGCAATCATGTCTCAAAAGAAACATGACTGACTGGGCAGAAGATTATCACAGAGTAGATTGCCATTACTTTCTCCGGTAGACTGGTTGCCAAACAAGGCTATGGAATTCAATCTGTCCTGTTCTTTAACCCATAACTGGAGGGAAGAGACGGATTAATACATTTTCCAAGGTTATTTGTGTGTAAGTGAATGCAAAGCATTCAACTGGAATTTGAACTCGGCTCCTCGATTTCTCGTTCCAAGCTGATAGCCACTGCACCACAATGTCTGAAGATAGCATTTAGGCATCAAAGAGGCTGTTGTTGTTGGCCTCCATGTTCACTTTTATATTTACCTACACTTTATCCCTGATATTGAGCCCATTAATACATAAATTTAGAATACCTTAAATCTATATTTTTATCATACATACATTTATACAAAGTTTTTATATTACATCCTGTATTTATGAAAAGAAATTTAAAAAAAAAATAGAATCTTGTCCTCAGCAATTTATTCAATGTTGTTTACTTAGCTTGTTTTAACAGAAGGCCACAAGTTTGAACCACTCAATGAATTACTCAGTAGAAATGGGGACTTGCCTTGTTAAAAATTGCCCCACCCCAAGATTCCTCTGAACTTTATACTGTGCTGGAATGAAATGTATGAATTACCTGTCACTGTTGTTAAAATAATGAGTAAAATGTAATTATTTCAATTAATTAATCTTGAATAATTCTCAGAAGATAACACGGTATAAAGTTAATTCTTTATATATGTTTCTCTAACCTGGCACATGACATTAGTTTTTGCTTAGCACAAAGTCAAAGCCAAGTGGGGGAATCTGTTGGAACATTGTATAAACCTTTTCTGTAAAGACTGAGCTGAAAACCAGTAGTTGAAAAAATTTTGACCTTTAATCTGAATTAGAACATTAACCTCTGATCTATTTTCAGAATATATAAAAATTTCAGTTAAGAAAGTTTTTAATAAAATGAGATATTTGTGAAAAGTAGACCTGTTTAAAATTTACTTTAAAAACCTTCAAAAACATTAAAAATTTCTAGTCTTCACAAGAGTTTTGGCATTACTGACAGTAAATTGATCTTTCTGTCAGTCAAGTTATGTTATGTCAGTTATACCAAAGAGCTCATGAAAAAAAAAGATTGTAGATTTTTTTAACATGATTTTAAACATCAGGTCATTTTTTACCTACAATGGCTCAAAATCTCAAATAGTGACCACTGTAAAAGAAACTGAAGTAGTATTTATTTACTTAAATTGCAAACTGTTTGCAATTTAAGTAAATAAATACTACACCTCCAAAGACACATAACTAAGGTTTAAAATGAATTTTTAAAAATGAAAATTCTTTCCTGAAGCTTTTTATTTTAGTTTTAATTTCAAACTAATAGATTAAATTTTATAGTTTCAATAAGCCATTTAATGTATTTCAAAACTAATTTAAATTGACTGGAAGGTGTTTTTTTTTGTTTTGTTTTTTTTTTTTTTAATCACTAAAAGTCACTGTTTGTTGCTATTTTTAGTCATCACTTTATTAAAAAAATTTTCAAAACATAAAATATACTTTTCTTAAACTTTAGTTGAGAAATATTAGCTGATTTAAAGTTTCATTAATCTGATTTGAAACAAATATTACCTTTTAGGTTAAAATATTGTAGAAATTAATTTAACACAAAGGTAGATGTTTATTTAAGCTGTTGAGAGCTTGACTGACAGCTGGAAGTTTTTTTTTTGTTTTTCTGTAGGGGACAAAGCTGGAAAAGTTTCTTGATGGATATAGCATAAAAACTTTTTAAAGATACAAATAAATATATATATATATATATATATATATATATATATATATATATATATAACTACCCAGTAATTTTTAAAAATTAGGACAATATACTGTGTAATCTAATTTTTTATTGAATTGCTGCTACTTAGGCTTTAAATTTGTTTGTCCCACTTATTTTCTGATAATGTCACGTTTTGTATATTTACAAACATTGGTACATTTATATGTACAAAAAAAAATTCTTTATTTAAATATATGAAGGTGGGGGCCACTGAATTATAGTCAACTTTTCAATTTATCGTTAGTAAATATAGGTTTTACTTAATAACAATATGATCTAACTGCTACAAGGTTACAAAGTAAGACAGAATTTTTAAAAGATTTAAAACTTCATAAATTATTCTAATTAAAATCTAAAAAATGAAAATTCTTGTATAAATCCATTCACCAATTTTTTTTCTTAACAGAATAGTGTTCATAATTTATTTTATTCATAAATGCACTAATTAATAATTCATTTTATTTATCTCCTTTTTATTCCCGAAGTAAATTTTAACGTAAATTAATTTTATCTCAACAATTGTCAGGCCCTTTTTTAGTTTGAAATGATTAAAACATTTAAAAAAATTTGACAAAGCCTAGCAAAGCTTGCTATCTTTCATTTTTATTTTTTTCAATGTATCTATCTATTTTTCCCCACCCCACTGGTCTGTATATCGTTCTGTCTGCAAATCTAACATACCTTTTTCCCTTCTCTTTCTTTCTTTTCCATTCCCCTTTTCTTTTCCTCTTATTTCTCCCTTCCTTTCCTTCTACGTTTTTCCCTTTTGATTCAAGAGTTGAGAAAATCAATTGGGTTTTGAAAAGCCTTCAAAATATCTAGAATGGTGTGTGTTGACTTTAAAGCTGAACCTTTCCAGGAGACTGTTACACCATCTTTGAAGTTATTTCTTCATTTGCCTCAGACCAAATGAACATTTAGTAGCTTCCCCAATATTGGGCTTGTGTTTTAACCCTTTAAGGCTAGAAGCACCTAAATGTAGCTACATTTTTCACACACAGTTTGGGAGTGTCTGTAATCAGTAGTACTGTATTTCAATGCACAGTGTTAACACCAATCACATATTCAACTAGAGCTGCTAGAAATCTACAACTTATTAAAAGTTGTTATAAATTTCTAAAACCACATCTCATAAAAATTCATTTGGTTCACACTTGTTTGAACTAGAGTTTAATTTTTATTTTCAGTTCTTTCTAAAGTCTACTTCAACTCTATTCTCCTAGCATTTTTGCCTGAACTCTGAAATTTTATTTGCTAATTAAATTTTGACCTCTTCAAGTGAAGAATTAGTTGTCTATCTTTCCTGTTATTTTTCCCTTTCTTACACTAATACAACTCCATGCAGTAAACCTCTACCTTCAGTGGAACTTGTGTCTTGTATTGAGTGAACATTTTTAAAAAGATGAAAATTATTAAAAAGATAATAACTCAAGATTTTTCATTAAAGCCTCTCATCTATTGCTACTTCCATTGAAAGTACTCAAACTGCATTCTTTTGGTCAGACAGGTCTAACGTTCATCACTAGAACCCGCCATGACACTCATATTGTAGCAAACTGCCCTCCTCTTCTCTGTATTCTATTGGTGAGAAGTAAGTTTCCCGTGAACCATTGCTTTGTGGAACCAACTTCCAATAGGACGTTTCTCCAATCACTACAATGTTATATCTGTTCAAGTAAAGGGGTTAATCGTTATCTTCCATTCCTATCGGCATAAACTACCTCTTACTCTAATTCTCTAGCTCGAGTGGCCCTTGGGCCTTGTATAAGGTGAAACTCACCATAAAAAATATCAATTCCATATATATTGCCATTTTTGACAGCATGGGTAAACTCTTAACAAGTAAAACATCTATAACTACCCATTTGAATGGGAGTAGGGTTTATTCATTGTTTCTGGTTTAGGGTTAGGTTTCCTCTCCTATCTGAAGTCAACTTCAATTCTGCACTCATAATGTCTCCACTTGATCTATGAAATTTTAGTTGCTAATTAAATCTTGGCCTCTTCAAGTCTAGAATTAGCTATCTTTCCTGTTATTTTTCCCTTTCTTACACTAATACAACTCAATGCAGTAGATCTCTACCTTCAGTGGAAATTGTCTTGCATTGGGTGAACATTAGTAAAAAAAAAAAAAAAGATAATGACTCAAGATTTGTCATTAAATCAATTTATTTAAAAAATAAATTGATTTAATGACAAACTGAGAATTAACTTTTGTTTACAAATGTGTTGATTGCTTAAAAATGGCCAAAACATCAAGAGATTAAATAAAAATGAAAAATTTTAGATTCCAATCAATATAATCTCTATTTGAAATACACCAGAGTATTTTACTTACTGGAAATAGTAAATTTAATCATTTAGAATTCAATTAAAACTAAAATAGAACTTACAAGGAAACCATTTTATTTTTAAAAATTCAATTTAAAATTACATATTGTAAATGAGTGGAGATACTTAGGTTTATCCCTAGTTTCCTGTTTAGGAATGAATTTCCACTCTCTACTGAAGTCTACTTCTACTTCATACTCATATTGTCTTAGCTAGAAATCTGAAATTTTATTCACTAATTAAATCTTGGCCTCTTCAAGTCTAGAATTAGTTGTCTATCTTTCCTGTTATCTTACTATTTCTTTTGCTAATACAACTCCATACAGTAAACCTCTGCTTTCAGTGGCTCCTGTGTCTTGGATTGGGTGAACATTAGTTTAAAAGAAAAAAAAAAAAATCAAGATTTGTCATTAAGTCAATTAAAAATGTTTATCCCTTATTTCATGTTTAGGATGGAGTTTCCGGTCCTTTCTAAAGTCTACTTCAACTCTATATTTCTAATGTCACCACCTGTACTCAAAATTGTTCTACACTAATTTTTTTTCTCCTCCTCTAGTAGGAGTAGATACACTTGCCCATCATTCGGTTCATAGTCTTCCTTGATTTTTTTTTGTTTGTTTTTCAACAAGAGTAAAAAAAAATTATCCCTTGTTTCCTGTTTAGGATCGTGTTTCTAGTTTCTTCAACTGAAATCTGAAAATTTATTCTGTAATTAAATTTTGATCTCTTCAAGTTTAGAATTAGCTACCCTTCCTTTTATCTTATACTAATACAATTCTACATAGTAACCCTCTACCTTGAGTGGCCTTTGGGCCTTGTACTTGGTGAACAGTAATAAAAATAAAAGTAATACTAAGGAGGCTAAATTTCTGGTATGGTCACTACTTCAATGCTAAACTGTATACTCCTCTACCCTTCACCAAACCTCAATATTTCCTCTCTGTTTTAATCTAGAATTTTTTTGAATATACTGAATTAAACTATTTGATATTTTGGATCTGATGTGACAGCTATAATTTTTACAACTGCCAAAATAAATTCTGGACTTATAATCGTTTAATTATGTGTTGTTTTCTTTTCTATATATCATATTGCTCTGGATAATATTCATTGAGCTCTCTATTTTTATCAATTCAATATTCTATATAAATTAGATAAATTTTTTTTGATTATTTTCATTTTTACAGATTTGTCATATATATTGCTTCAAACATTATTATAGTAGATTTATTAAAGAGTGCATATTAAGTCAGCTTTTCTTATTAAAGAAGCAAGCAGATATTTCTCTTTAATAACATTTCTTGAATATTCTGGCTGATAGATGAAAATAAATACGCTGTTTAATAAATGAAATAAATATCACTTGAAGTCAATTTACTTTTATATAAAAGTTAACTTGTAATATTTGATTATTTCCAATGGCTTTCAAGATTATTTGCACTATTTATATTCAGACTATCATCCTCATCTTTGTTGTTGTAGTCACAATGTTTTGGCCATTTTCACTCCAACCTTCCTAGGTGTATATATGGTCCTGGGCATTACAATATTTTTGCATCCAGCAGCAAGGCCTCTGGTTGGGAAGTTGTGAGAAGCATGGAACCACCTCTTAATTGCTGTTGTTCTCAGGTCCACTCTGACCCAGAGTGGTAGCACCTATTAGGGTCCCAGCTATGGGCAAATAGTTAACTATAAAACACTATAAAAATGCACTTTTCTAGAAATATATACATAAAAATAGACTTTTATAGAAAATATACATTTTTGAAGGAAAAAATTATTCTCAGCAAAACATTCTTGAATACAAAACTAGAAGACATTTTCAGTTTTTTAAAATAAAAAGAATAAAAACAAAAACTTTCGTTAAAATCTGACTAAATCAACCTTCTCACCATAACTGAACATTAAAAAAAATAAACCTTAAAACCCCACCTTTTTGGCATTAAATAAACCATATGCCGTTAAACAAAACTCAAATTCAGGTATATGTAGATCTGGATAACCTACAAGGAATTCCAAACTGAACTCTTTATCAAATCTACAGGGGTAAACTTTTCTTGTTCTGCTCTTCCTGTAGAGGGGTAGGAGTTTCTGAGATATATTAAGCTATTTACACTAATACTGCATATTTAGATTTTTCAACAAGAACTCCAGGAATCTAATATTTGAAATCTCTTTAGGTTTGGTAGGCTTAAATTATTGGTTATAAACATTTCTGAATTTTTGTCTGAAAATATTTTTCATTGTTGCACATTTTAAAAACAAAGTAAAATCTTTTTATTTTCAGACAGAAAAAAAAATCTATTTAATCTGGAATTGATACACTCCTGGTCAAAATCTTGAGACCAGATACAAAAAGAGTTAAAAATATATAAAATACTGTTACTTTAATTGAAATATATTTTCAAGACATTTACATTTAATTAGAAAATGTAGTTTATATACAAAAAGGGAAAATTGTAAGCTTTGAATTGATTATTTTAAACATTAAAAAAGTATTAAAATTTTTACTTGTTTGTTGATAAACTGCATTTTAATGTAAATGTTTAACAAATATATTTTGACCAAAGTAACAGTATTTGTTACACTTTTTTTATATCTGGTCTTAAGATATTTTACCCTTTTTTTTCATCTGGTCTTAAGATTTTGACCAGGAGTGTATCTGGTGATCTCCAATGAACTTGAAGGTCAGCATTTCCTATTAAGTCTTTTCTACCAAATTATCCCAAGTACAAGTTAATCTCCAGAAGTACAATTATTTAGCTGATAGCAGAAACTGCAAACTAAGTCTACCCCCAATGACCTTGACATGAGATTTGACCTTTATTTGCTTTACTATTTGTGAGGCCAAAAGACATTTTTGCACTTTATAGCAAAATCAATATCTTGGTCCAATTAACTATAAATTACTTACTTTGATTTGAAATGGCTTCCTGTTCTCATTGATGATCTCTAGTGAGTTTTTTGGATCAGAGGTCAGCCTGCCATAGTCAATGTTATTACTTTAGTTTTTGCAGTTACCTATCAATAAACTGTGTATTTTTTTTTAGACCATCTGTTGATAGTCTCAATAATGCACCTTTAATACATGTACACACGTGCACGCGCTTTCACATACTAATGTAGCCCTGCCATTTTTTAGCTGGTGGGGATAATCATCTCTCAGTTGCGTCTCTGTCCTGATGATAGTTTTTCAGAATACATCAAATAACTTCAATAAAACATATTGAGACTTCCTAAAATTTTAACTTTGGTTTTAACATCTAAATTGATTGTTTAAAATTTGACAATTTCTTTTTAAACAAATTTTGAATTACTAATGTTCATAGGATTTGCTTGATAGCTTCAGGGTGTAGATATTGTATTTATTGATTCTTTAATGTAATGGCTGGCACTTGTTTTCAAATATGTTCTTCTGTTAGAGTGGCTAGTTAATCCCTGTTGCAGATGTCTGTTCAGGCACATTTTGCATTTATTCAATATGTGCAAAACTAACCTGTAGCTTATACTGAAACTAAACTGAGTAGACCCTAGTTAGTTTCTGGAAGAGATCACATAGTCTGACATGTTGAACAAGATCAGTAGACTGAAACCCTCATTCACGATGACCTGTGATTATGTTCTTGCGCAACCATCAATGGCTTCCAAACAGTTTCATCTACCCAATTTCACTCCTGACGCTTGGGTCAACTTGAAGTATGGTTTTCAAGCATTTACCACATACTGAGATCATCTTTCCCAGGCTGTTATTATAAAGAATTCACCTCTTTGACAAATTAACCATGATGGGATTATAACCCAAGTCTCCTAAACACTTGTATACCTTCCTATTTCTTTGTTATTATCTAGAAAGCACACATATCAAAGAAAAAGGTATGTATTTGAAATGTTCAATAAGAATTTATATAACTAAATTACAAGAAGAATATTGAAAACTATCAGTTATTATATTTGATGGTATGTGGCTCTCCCCACTTAAATTTTGTTTTTTATATTGGTTATTATATGTAAGAATGAGGTATCTAATAGATGAATGTTTACCTAGAAGTAGAAAACTGTCAGTACCTGAAACAAGCTGAACATTTTAATCCTCTATTGACTAATATCCTCATCACTTTAAAAACTTTTTTTGTTTTTCATTTATTGTAACCATTTTGTTTAAGTCGTCCAACACTCAAGCCTTCTTCAGATGATTGGCATTTCGAACCAAACTCTTTATTTCAATCACTGGGGTATATTGTTCTTGTTCCATGAGCCATGTCACTTCCAGATGTCTTAGTTATCTTTCTTTAACTCAACTCTCTAAGTTATCCTCAAGGACACATGACCCAGTGGATAAAAATGTTTGTTAGATCCAGTAACTTGACCAAAAGAGTTGAGTTCAGTATCTGGCTACAGCAGTGGTGAATAAATAATTTAGAGAGTTGAGTTAAAGGGGGATAACTAAGACATCCAGAAGTGACATGGATCATGGAACAAAAACATTATACCACAGTGAGAAATAAAGGGTTTGGTTTTAAATTCCAATCAACTGAAGAAGTCTGAAGCGTACAATAACCAAAATGTTGTGAATATGAATATGACATTTGTAAATGTAAATACGACCTCATTCCAGAGGTAAAAGCAAACATTTTGTTTAAATTTTTTATTTTCTTGATTTCTGATGAAAACTTGGAAATTTTTCAACAAATTTCAGTGAAATTTTCACTTTCCAAAACTTTACCTTCTAATTAGTTTTGATATATGTTAAAAAGAAAGTGTCAGTTTAAACTGATGCCAGGAGGATACAATTCTTCTTTTAATAAAAATATTACAGATTTTAAAAGAAAACCAAGCTTCACTGGCTTTTCCTATCCACAAGCTTTTTTTTTTTTTTACCTTAACTCTTCAGCATTCAACACACTTAAACCCACCCCCATAAATAACATCTCTCAAAGTCTCACCTTTGTGTGACTTCTTGCATTAGTTCCAATTATGACAGCGTACACAGGAGGCAGGTTGAACATTGAGAGTCGATATTTACAGGGTAGGTTTGGGCAGATGGAATACTCAATGGTAAAAGTATATCTTACGATTTTCCCTATTTTTTTTCTTTCCCACCCCCACTTTGAATGTGAATATATTAATCAATATGTTAGCCTGTCTAACAACTTGCACACTGTTTCCAGTATCTCATAGGATATGTCCTACATTGTTTAATATCAGTAAGAAAAGAACATTTTTAAATTCTCTTTTCTTTAAAGAAGCCATAATTTCAAGCTTTAACTTTCCAGTTCCCTGAACTGTGTGATTTATTAAACTGTACAAAGTTTAGTACAAGGCTAAAATATTAGAGAGTATCTAATTCACTACACTGACAAATTAATTGAATTCAACAAATCAGGGAGCCAAGTTCAAATTCCAGTTGAATTCCTTGCATTCACTTACATGCAAATACCCTCCAGTTATGGGTTAAATAACAGGACAGACTGGGTTCTATAACTCTGGCTGGCAACTAGTCTACTGCAGAAAGTAATGGCAACCTACTGCAGGATAATCTTTTACCTAGTCAGTCATGTCTCTTTAGAGACATGATTGCCCAAGCATGTATCACATATGGCACTTAACTGAAAAATTACATGGAAAAAAAAAATTCTTTGATTATGGTGGTTAAGTTTCCAGGACCACCAGTCTTTTCAAGATTGGATAAATGGTTGATTATTTCACAGTGCTTTGATTTTGATGAAGCTCCTGTGCAAAAATAAACTTTATACTTAAATTTACATTAATTTTTTATAAAATTTTTTTAAGGTAAAATTATATCAGTTTAAACTGACACCAGGAATATATGGGTTAAATGTAAATAAAAGTGGGATTATGCCCCCACCCCTTGAAGAATCACCCCACCTCCCTATGACAGATAAATCTTTTGCTAATACATTGAAGAAGCAAAGTCATGCAGTTTGAGAAGTAAACTGATACTTGTGAGTATGATGGAGGGCATGGATAGTTGTTAGGCTGAGAACTTAGTGGAGCTGAACAAGGTTGCAATGACAGTCAGTATAAACACAAAAATATGGCAGCATGTCAAAAATTGATCCCACCATCAAATTGTTTTGGATACTATCCAGGATAGTGCAAATTTTGAGGAATAAGATTTTTCTCTGCATTTGGGAGCAGCAATTTTATGGCACTTCAACAAAAGTTAATGTCTTACTTAATTGAAGAACATAGTTGGTTAAATATTGTGTGTGTGTGTGTTCAAAGTTTGGGCATTATGGAGTCATGACCATTATTTTTATATTGGGAGTTCAGTGCTCACTGGCAGACCTACATGTGGGTTTCACTTTGTGCCAGTATAAATCAAGAACAGATCCAAGGGGCTCTGGATTTAAATGGAAAAAACTTCATGTGGACCTCATTGATGATCAATGCTTTTAACAAGAATTTTCATCAGATTTATTCAACTTGTACAGCAAGACTATTTGAAGACCCTAGATGTTATGCCAGGATTTGTCATTGGAGGCCACAATTTAAACAACACAAGGTACACAGATGATACAGTGCTGATAGCAGACATGAAAAGGAAACTACAAGAACTCCTACAGAAGGTAGCTGAAGAGAGTGACAAGAAAGAACTACAAATAAACTGCAAGAAAACTGAATGCATTGCCATCAGCAAAAAGAGCATCCCAAAATGCCAAATACAGGTGGGAGATAGTAAAATCAAGCTGGTACAAAAGTTTAAGTACCTTGGATGTGTTTTAAAAGAAAATGGGAAGTGTGACACAGAGGCGAATTGGCATGGCAAAGGACACATTCCAGAAGTTGAGTAGAGTATTAAGAGACAGGAAAATTTTGCTAGAAACAAAGAAAAGACTACTGGATTGCTATGTGATGTCATTTCTTCAATACGGCAGTGAATGCTGGACAATATCATCAAAGATGAAGGAAAAACTTGAAGCAACTGAAATGTGGTTCTAGAGAAGGATGCTGCAGATATCATGGATCGAGCATGTGAGCAATGATGAGACTTTGGAAAGGCTGGAAACAAAAAGGAAATTAACACTGAGCATCAGAAAGAGGCAGCTAAAGTTCCTGAGACACGCAATGAGGAAGGAGGGATTGGAGAACCTGATACTAACAGGCCAGATAGAGGGGAAAAAGACAGGGGAAAGCAGCAGATAACATATTTGAAGGGCCTGGTCAGGTGGATGACAGAACGATGGTTGTGTGATGTAACAAGAGAAAGCGTGCTAAGAGCCACCAGGGATAGAGAGACATGTAAAGCCATGATCAATCACCTATGTCCTGAAAGGACAGGGCACATAGAAGAAGATTGACTATAATTTTTTTAAATACAAATTTTACCCATGCAAGGTGGGTCTTGTCAACCCCCTCCCACTAGATTTGTACCTGTAAATAGATATGTTTGGTTAAAAGCCCCAAGGGAAATCTGTTTTGTAGCATTTTATTAATTGTTGCTTGTTTAGCATAATCACTACTGCACTGTTATAAATCCTTGTGCAAATTAATTGAAACAACTGCTTTAGTTTCCTTTTTTTTTTTGTTTTTTTTTTTTAACACTATATGGTCAGTTTTAGAGCCACTGGAGTGATAGGGTGCATTTCTATTTTTTCCTCGGATTAGATTATTTGCAGTGGTACAGATCTATTTTTGGGGTGCATTAGGAAGTTTGTTTGGCCTTGAAAAATATTGCATCATCTGTGATTGCATCAGATTTTTATTATGCCCAGACACTATTGTTTTGACTGTTGTTTAGTTGTCTTACAGCCATTTTCTGCAGTCGATGTTACTCTAAGGAAGCTTATAAAAATTGTAATGCTACACGAACACACTGGCTAGCCTTAGAGAGAGATCGTGGGTATGGTTGCTGTCAGTTGTCATCAAGGCAAAGAAACAAACTGGACCCATCAGTCCAAAACATAAAGGAAAAATGCAGCCAGAAGAGAAAAACAATGCAAAAAGTAGACATATATGTGATCAGGCAAAGTGTGAAAGATCCTAGGAAGACATTATTTATTTTGTTTCAATTAATTTGCACAAGACTGTAGCATTGTTGCCTGGCTGTACTGACCTATTTAGAGGGAAAAATAAAAAATTACCATGTTTTAGAAGTGAGTAACTATAAAGATGTTAATGATAACAATGATTTCTTATAGGTGTTCCCATTTTAATTTCAGTTGGATAATTTTCTATACAAACTAAGTTTAATGACCTCCAACCCCCAAAATAATCATTATCATCATTTAATGTCCATTTTCATTTGTCTGTACTTCTGAGATAAGATAGCATTTACTATATACACATTGGATGGGAGCATCTTTGATAAGTTCTATGAAGCCTGGATGGTGAGCTTGTTCACCAAGGTACCCATGGTGAAGGCACTATTGGTAGTCAGGGACAGAGTGGCCTCAAACTCCTCCCTAGGAGAATGTACCAGTATACCTCTAGATAACCTCATGGAGATGTTGACTTTCTAAATACAAACACACTTCTGTATGGGATCAGACATATATGGCTAACATATACATAGAATAATTTGAAGAGATGGCATTAGAATCCACAACTCTAAAGCCAACTCTATGGCTGAGATACGTTGATGATACCTTTTATACTCTGGCCACACCAGGAAGAAGTTCAGATGCTACTGAGCCATGTGAACTCAATAAGATTATTGATACAGTTCACCATGGAAAAAGAGAGCAGCAGCTAACATTCCTGGATGTACTAATATCTCGAACAGAAAGGAGGTTCAAGATATCCGTATATCATAAGCCAACATTCACCGGACAATACCTCATTTTCAACTCCCACCACCCACACAAAGTAAAGAAAGGGATCGTCCACTGCCTGCAACATTGAGTAAAAGTCATAAATATCAACCCAGAGACATATGAACAGGAAATAGGCAGCTTAAGCAGTACCCTACAACATAACAATTATCCAGGGTACATGACAACAACCCCAACAAAGGGAGGGTACATGAGGATAACAACTCTCAGAACACACAGCCTCGAGTACAAAGAATCTGTCATTGATATAACATCAGGATAACCTTCAGAAGTGGTTCTATACTTCACAGGTACCTCTCCTTAGTAAGACCCTAACAGAGGAGAATATGACTAACAACTGTGTGTACGGCATTCCATGTAGCTGTGGAAAGAAATATAAAGAAGAAATGAATACAATATGGAAACTTGTAATACAGAGTGCTAGAGAAAATCATTAGCATTAAAGATTGCAATATGAGCTCTGGTAAAAAATGCTGGAGAAAATCATTAGTGTTAAAGATTGCAATATGAGCTCTGGTAAAAAATGCTGGAGAAAATCATTAGCGTTAAAGATTGCAATATGAGCTCCGGTAAAAAATACTGGAGAAAATCATTAGCATTAAAAGATTGCAATATGAACTCTGATTACAGAGACATTAGGTTTATAAGTCCCAGAAATTCACTTCAAGGACACATGGCTCAGTGGATATAGCTATTGGTTAGAACCACTTCTGAAGGTCATCGTGATGTTATGTTGATGGCAGTTGTGAGTTCAATACCAGGCTACAGCAGTGTTGAATAAATAACTTAGAGAGTTATGTTAAAAGGAGATAACTCATGGCTACCAGAAGTAGCTTTCTCATGGCATGAGAATGATATACCCCAATGATTGTAATAAAGGGTTTGCTTCAAAATTTCTAGCACCTGAACAAAGTTGGTGCATACAAAGGCCGAAGCATCGTAAACATGGCAGCAAAGATAAGGAAAATAATCTGAATAATGTAAATAGTCTCCATTTTTATGCTAGCATGGGTTGGATAGGGCTTTCTTGATGGTTCTGCAATTGAAACCATCATGAAATATTGGGGTGAGTTTTACAGCTGTATGACTAACACCAACCTGTTTAGGAGACTGAAAACTCAGTGTTTTTACCAAGACACCATCTCTAGGAAAATTACCTATCAGGGTTAGAGATTTCAGCCTACCCTATTCTACACAGAGAAGGTGTAGAGGTTTTATTCCAGAGATTTCCTTCTCTTAGACAAGTTGCTATCCAAAGCTAAAGACTCTTATCAAGCCTAACTTTTTCTTTTTCTCATAAATGCCCCAGTTTGGGGGTTAATTATTTGCCCATAGCTGGGATTTTAACAGGTGTTACCGCCCCAGGTCAGAGTGAACCTGGGAATAACAGCAATTAAGAGGTGGTTCCACGCCCCTCAAAACCTCCCAATCAGAGGCCTTGCTGCCAGATGTACTTTACCGTCATATCCAGGACCAATATAATAAAAATGTCATTGTACTTTCCTTTGTTTACACTGGTTTTGAAATAGCGATAAGCATTAGTCAGTCTTTGGCATTTGTGTTGTATACTGACATTTTATGCTATCTTGAAAATACATGTGTCAGCATACAAGGTGACCATTTAACCTTATCCCACCTCTCCCACAAAAAATAGAAGGCTGTTTTATACTTCAGGTATAAAATGTCGACCTTAAATCCTATGGTTTATGGTAAGTTGTTAGCATGGGAGATTTTTCACGGTAGGCTAGCTACTGCCTCATCTCCTTTTTTTCATGATGTTGAACAAAAACACAAATGATGTGCATCTAAACGAGTCATTTAAAGATTGCAATCTAGAACAGTGGATGGTTAGTGGGGAAAAAGTAATTCAGATTACTTTAATAGCATACCGAAAACCCATCACCACTTATAAGGTACTGCAGATTGTGGTAGTTAGCTGACAATATCTCACCACCATTTTTTTCATTAGAATTTGAGTGAAAACAAAGTACATTTTTAGTAATTAATTCAATAAAATAAATTATAAAATAAGATTTAAGAGGGGTCATCTAGTATGATGAATATAGCCCAAAATCTATATTTTAACTTGAAAATTTTGGGGTCGTCTTATATGCTTAGTCATATTGTATGCTAGCGTATATGGTTTATGTCAACAGCAAGCAATTTAAGTTTTATAAGGACATAAGTTTTATAATTACATCCACAGCAACGACAGTATTAATTTGTTAAGTAGTGAATACAAAAATAACTTAGAATGGACATTGTGCATGTTTCAAATGAGATGAGTTTGAGGAGTCAATGAATTTAATACCATTGAGAAATATCATAGAAGCAAGCTATTTTAAAATTTAATTTAAGTTCTCTTTCAGAAAGTCACCTTGCTATAATTTATTCCTTTCATATATTGGTTTGCATAAGCAAAGATCTTAAGAGAAATTAGGCTAATGAATACACAGGAGTTGTGTGTGTGTGGTGGGGTGCTAATACACAGAAAACGAGAAAAATTTTTTCTCAAACTTCTTTTGTCAATTGATAAGTGGACAGATAATACATTTTAAAGATATTTTTTCCTCTACAGCCTAAAATACGCTCTAATTTGTTTGTCTTTTTATACTTTTGTGTGTGTATACCTGTATATAATATGTAAAAATATACTCAGTTATAATCTGAGATTAAGGACAGAATGGTTAAATAAAATAAAGACAAGAGGAAAACTGTATTTTAAATCGCCTACGCATTTTGTCCTGTGATCGACTTTATCAAGGCAAAAAGACGAAATGAGTTTTATTCTAAATTATGTATCTATAAACAAACAGTGTTGGCAACCACAAAGATGCTCACAATCATTTCAAAAGATCAACAGAATATTTTAGTTTTAGAATTTCTTCCTGTGTAGCACAAAGTCATGAGATATTAAAATGAAGGGAATTTGACCGTTTTCTTTGAAAACTGTTTATTTTGTGTGTTAGTCTGTTTTAGAACTTCTTCATGTGTAGCGCAAAGTCACGAGATGTTAAAATGAAGGGAATTCAACCGTTTTCTTTGAAATTTTTATAACATTTGAAATTTTATAACATTTGAAATGTTAGTCTGTTTTAGTATAATTTCCATAAGTAAAGGTGAGATTGGGAAAAATCCGGGGCGCAAATTGATGTTTTGGTAGTATTGGATAGCGGCGCTCTCAAGAACTTTTCTTCTGAATAAATTGTTTACTCTTTTTATTAGTGTGGCATTTTTAAAATTGAAATTGTGGTTGAATTTATTTCTGTGAATCACTAATGCATTTGTTAGATTATTATTAGTGATGTCTCTTGTGTTCATATATACGTTTTTTTAGATTTCTACTTGTTTCTCCGACATAGATGGCGAAACAATCCTGGCAATTTATTCGGTATACACCTGCTTGTTCGTTATTTTGATTTTGGTTATTTTTAGATCTGATAATGTCCATAATAGTTTTTGAAGTAGCTGTTACTATGTATGTGTTTTTTATATGAGATAGATTGTTTTGGATATTAGATGCAATGGAGTTGGTTGGTAGTATGATGTATTTGTTATTGTTTCGATTATTATTGTTAACAGTGTTACTTTTGTTGTGGTTGTATATATTATGTGCCTTTCTTTCTAAAAACTAAAATATTCTGTTGATTTTTCGAAATGATTTGTGAGCGTCTTTGTGGTTACCAACACTGTTTGTTTATAGATACGTAATTTAGAATAAAGCTCATTTCATCTTTTTGCCTTGATAAAGTCGATCACAGGACGAAATGCGTAGGTGATTTAAAATACAGTTTTCCTCTTGTCTTGATTTTATTTAACCATGTATATAATATATATAAGGTTTGTAGCAACTAGGTCCCACCCTTTTATTGTGAAACCAATAAATTGTAAACGCAAATTCTACTCCAGTACCTTCTTGTACTTTCCGCCTGTGGAATTTCCTTCCATTTACTTACTTTCCCGACAGCTACAATCTTCAAGAATTCAAATGTAAAGTCAATAGTCATCTCCTATCTTACTAACTTGCATCCTCTCTCTCTCATGCTCCTTTCTTCATCCATTCCACTCTCATCAGTATTCTCATCCTTCTTTTATCCATTCCTGTCACCCCTGTAACCTGTCACTCTTTCTCATAACTTACCTCCTATGTAACCCCCTGCTCAACAGTGGCAGTAAAATTCCTTGCTTGGGGTGACACAATTATAAAAAAAAAAATTATACTATCATAATGTGGGTATAAAGTGGGGAATCAATTCTGCATTACAATCAATATATAAACTGATCCCTCACTTTATGACCAAAGTCATCCTTCTTTTATCCACTTCCTGACACCCCCTATAATGTGTCCCTCTTTCTCATAACTTATGTTATAACTTACTTCCTATGTAACCCCCTGCTCAACAGAGGCAGTAAAATGCCTTGGGGTGACACGATTATAAAAAAAAAAAATTTGAACACATTTATAATTACAGAAAAATGACTCTGAGAAAACATCTAATGTCTTTTTACTGAAAAAAAAAATCTGAGAATAAGAATATTGTTTAATATTTTTATTTGATAAAGTCTCTTTCAGCTTTGATACGTTTTTATGTGAGGTCTGAATCGCTTATATATTAGGATCAAGTGATCCTTGTTAATATTGGACATTACTTTGATTATGGAGGCTTTTAGGGATTCTTTAGTGTTATAAGGATTCTCATTATCAACTCCGCTTCACACATGAATTGGAATGGAATTCTGGGGCGCTAGAAGGCCAAATGTTAAGGGTTATATGATCTTTGGAGAAGAATCAAATGACATCTTTCTCTGCTGGATTTTTAAGATTAAGAGCCTCTTAAATCTGATTAAGCGATTTTCCGTTCTTTTCTGACATAAATGACCTTCATCACAAGATTTGTATCTGATGACTTCATGGACAACATTTTGGATTGTTCCTTTTGACACATGGTGTTCTTTTGCAATTGATTTCACAGACCTTCTGGGATTGTCATCAATAGTCTGTTGTACTTAGTAAACAATTCAGGTGTTTTAATGGTATCCATGCATCTGAAAGGTTTCTTACATTTTAAAACTGGCAATACATTTCCATCTTTGTCCTCCTTGAAAATTGTAGATGAAGGATCTAGTGACTTTTAAAAACGTCAGTCAGTTAAGTGCCATATGTGATACACGCTTGGGTGATCATGTCTCAAAAGAGACGTGACTAACTGGGCAGGAGATTCTCGCAGTAGGTTGCCATTGCTTTCTGCGGTAGACTGGTTGCCCACCAAGGCTATAGAACCCAATCTGTTTTATTATTTAACCCATAACTGGAGGAAAGAGATTGATTGATATCTTTCCCAAGGGTATTTGGTCGTAAGTGAATGCAAGGAATTCAATTTGAATTCAAACTCTGCACATTCCGAGCTGATATCCACTGCACCACAATGCACATTAAAAATAGTAATATTTCTAGATTGCCATGTTCAGTCTTTATCGCCATGGTAACTGTATGTCTTTTCGTTTCTTGTGTAAACATAGGGTCTACCATTGATAATTCTGAATTATATGAAATATAAAGGCAAATAATAAGCTGTTATAATGAAAATAATATAATGTCCTCAAATACATTATGCACCATATATATATATATATATATATATACACAAGTTAAATATTTGGATTGGAATACAATAAGATGATAGAATAAAGTAAAGAGCAAAGTAGGAAATGTGTCTCAATCTAACACATTTCACTTTTTTAAAGCTTCTTCAGAGATCAAGTTAATTATGAAAAATTTTTCATTTTTCTGTTGATCTCTGAAGAAGCTTTAATAAAAGTGAAACATTAGAGAAACATTACCTACTTCATTTTATATTTTATCATATTTATCTTTGCATCTCTCTCTCTCTCTCTCTCTCTATATATATATATATATATATATATATATATATATATAATCTAAACTTATTTATAAATGGAACTTTGTCTTTGTGTGTGTGTGTATCCATTACCTATAGACTCCGAAATGGCTGAACCGATTTTCTTAAAAATTTACACAGTTGTACTATAAGCATCTGCAAGTGTTCTTAGCTAGGTTTTGTGTCGAGGTACCCCCGATAAATATTGATAATTGAAAAAATCGGGTTATAGAAGGAGTGGTCCGATTTTAATCAAATTTGATACACTCATAGACAAAGACATAAGAAACGATATTCAAAAGTTTAAAGGCTGAAGTTCTTACAATAGTGCAGAAAATCGATTATATATATATAAAAGGCAAGATGTTTGTGTGTCTGTTTATCTGTCTGTATGTCGTTTATACAAATCCACAATTTTTATTCGATTCTCACCAAACTTCACACAAATATTCTTTAGGCTGAGTCTGAGCTTCAGGACCATGGATTAGTTTTAAAGCTTTCATTACACTCGAGAAACGCCGGGCTATACTGCTAGTGTGTGTGTATATATATATATATATATATATA
Source organism: Ascarosepion bandense (assembly GCA_037127315.1). Lineage (NCBI taxonomy): Eukaryota > Metazoa > Mollusca > Cephalopoda > Sepiida > Sepiidae > Ascarosepion > Ascarosepion bandense. The sequence goes on along the minus strand of JBBBDQ010001621.1, from coordinate 3,213,956 downwards.
TATATCTATCTATCTATCTATCTATATATATAGATATATACACACACACATATGTGCACCATCATATGGATATTTATTATGTCAATATATATATATATATATATATGCTTTTGAAAACTCCTTGCACAAGATAGGGAAAATCTACTTGTTCCACTATACTGCATATAAACTTGTTCAATGGTAACCACATTCTAAGGATGTTTTTGGGAATCTTATGCCTAAGATCTTTTTAATTAGTACCCCCATTTAATGTTCATACTAGGCTTACTAATTTGATGTGAGGAACATTTCACGTGTACTGCAGCTTTTACTTCTCTCATTTAACAATGAGTGTCTATTTCATGTAATTAAGTATAACAAAATTTAAAAGCTGGTATCCAAAGCCTTCACAGAAGTAAGGGATGAATACCACTCATTTTAATCATTAAAGTCAAACACTCAAAACTTTGCTCAAATATCTGTTTTTGTCTTCCATCTTTTGACCCAGTCAAAATAACCAAAAAAAAGTATCTTATGTTAATAACCAATTCTTTTGTTGGAAAATTTTCTATCCACAAATCTTAGTTTTCTGTGTGGTTTTCTAAGGCATCCATGTCAATGTGACTTCAGTTTTCTTTTTGGATGCTATCACTTACTCATCTTTTATTTCAAATTGAATATCCTGGTTGTTTGTTATCTAATTGTCTTAAGTGACTTTTTTTTTCTCCATGAGTCAGCATCAGAACATCCTAATGGTAATGCTATTTCTCACTCTCTTCGTATCATCGCAACTCTACTCAGATTGCTACTAATCCTCTCTGGCCAGTGGAAATGTACTGATAAGTTCATCACTTATATATATAATCTATAGAAACATATTTCATATTTCCATTAATATTGGGTTGAGTGGGTGGCATTCAGAGTAATGGAAATACAATATAAGATTGTCAACTAAATAGTTAACCTACACCAAGGCAAAAATATAATTTTTCTTGCTATGAGGATTTTGAATTCATGTTTTGCTTCATTTGTTCCAATACTGTCATTCGTTTGTCATTATCAAGAACTGTGTGTTGTCAGTGCATTTCTTTGTGTGTAGTAGTAGTCGTAGCACAGCTCTCCATGTTTCTTTGTGATAACAGGCTTTTTTCCTCACCTTACTTCTCCAGTTATTCTCTATTTATACTTGTCTACTAATTTGCATACGATACTACAGTCAGCATTGTAGATAAGATTTTCTTGGCTACATCCCATCTTAGCATTCTATTTTTCTAGAGCTAGAATTCAAATTAGTTCAAAGTGTCATCAAGTAAAGTGATTACCATATATACTCAAGTATACTGCAAGTTCTTATGATCAGTTTTTAGTTTTTGTTTATTTATGCAAAGAATAGCAGGTTGTATTATACTCAGGTAATTTTTTTTTTTTAAGAGGTTAAAGATGATGAATTTTTGACAACCGGTTGTATTATTGTACTATACACAAATACATTTTTTTTGGGGGGGGGGGGATTAAAATTCAAGCTAAATATTCAGGGATCACACCATACATGAAGTATATATGATAATTGAAGCTAGACCACACTATCAAATTTTTTTAAATTTCTTTTTTAATTATTTCACCTCTGGCAAGGCAGGACTGCTACTAGTGTACAAGGGGGTTACAGTGAGAGAAAAGACTTCAATACAGGGAGTATTGAAGAAAGGATAAAAGATGAATGAGATTCAAGAAGATGGCAATTGATGTTGCATTTAAATTTTTGGAGATTGTAGCTATCAGAGAAGTAAGTAAATGGAAAGGAGTTCCACAGTTGGGAAGTGTGAGAAAAGAAATGGTTTGAGTAGAAGTGGTAGTTACATTCAATTATTTCAACAACAAAAGGGTGGGACCTAGATGCCAATCTAGTAACATTCTTAAATTCATGTGGATGCACCCGGGGCAAAAAGCTTGTCAGAGCAATTGACATGTGTTCTTACTTTGCGCAGACATTAAATATTTTATACACCCTTTAAGATACTGTCCTCTGTTTTTAAATTTGAGTTCACATAGGTTTTTTTTTTTTTTTTTTTTTTTTTTGTACAATAATAGTTTCTAGGATTTTGACGCTTTCTTTTCAGTTCTGTATAGTATTTTGGTATTAATGGCATGTTGAGAGTTGTGCTTTAGCTATTTGTAATAGGGTGATTGGTATGTGCACGATGATGTTGCAAGTCAACCCACAAGATAATGTGGTGCATATGTAACTAATATAAGAATTCAAATATTTTTTTCATTATGGATACTGAAGATGCAATCTTCTGAAGGTGATGGGAATTCAAGACCAACATTGTTTTCACATAGGGCGGAATTTTAATATTCCAATTTTAACTTGCATGTTCTAATTTTCTTTTCTGAGGTAAATGGAATCATAAATTGATATAAAGGGGCAAATAATATTTTTGGTGATTTGCTTTTTGTGGTCTGTTTACAGACATGTCATGTTGAAACACTGTTTTTTGTACAATCATCAATGTTATAGAAACATCGTACTTGGTGAGGGCTTAAATAAGTGACGACTTGTGAATATTATGTGCTTTTAAGCTTGGATATGTGGGTGGTGTGATGGATAATGGCTATGAATTGGAAATCTGAGAGCCAAGTTTAAATTGGTCATGTTCATTATATTCACTTACATACAAATACCCTTGAGAATGGTATAAATCCACTTCTTCCCCACCTATAGATTAATTAGTAAGACTTGTAGGAGTAAATCATTATTATCTCTAACAAATTTGTACAATCTAAAAATATTTTTTGGCTTTAAATAACCTGAAAAAGGTTGATAAACTGTAAAAAAAAAACCCCAAAAACTAAATCAATCACTTAATCTTTTTATAGTCTGTTAGGGTGCATCTGTTTATGATAGAATGAGTTAATGGTCTTATTATGTTTTTGATTCATACCAAAAATACTAGCTGGTCTGAATCAAATTTTATGTCCAGAAGAAACCGTTCTCCTAAGAGAAATTGATCTGTGGTGACTCCAATATGTACTAGGATCACTCTAAAAGATGAGTAGGCTTTGCACTAAGGGTCACTCCAGAGCTTCAAAAGAGCCAAGTGCATCAAAGGGTTAATCTGGAAGCTGACCTCATATCTACTAGATGTAGATTTGCACCTCACAGGATGTCTGTGGTTGCAGTTGACCCATCCAAACTTAAGGTGTGAATAGATGAGAAAACAAGATCTCATCAGATAAGGCATCCCACACAAGAAGGAAAAGTCAGTCTCTCATATTCTTGTAAGCAGGAGATTCACATTTAGAGAAAGCCCCTAAAGCCACACACACACACACACACACCCACAGAAATCCACTTAGCTTCAAAAGTCTGACGATGTGTACCTTCCAATGTCATTGGCTCAGTGATACAAAAACCAAAGCAGACTCATATTGTCATTTATAACAGAAAATGGTTGATGGAATAACCGGGATATGCTGCCTACAGATTAACATGCATAAAGTTGAACAAGTGGATTTGTGGCTCTGTGAACTTGTGTGGGGATTATTATTAATGCTTTCTGTTTCTTTGTTCTTTATAAAGTTGTAATGATGGCAGAAATAGCAAGGAGAGCAAAGTTTCATAATCTCTTAAAAAAAAAAGAAGAAAAAAAAAGGACCCTTCTCAAAAAGAATAACTACATCAACTGCCAGGAAGATTGTTTTTCTCGTCAGAATCAATTTTGCACTTTCTTAAATCTATTTCTCCTTGCATTAATTACTGTTTCTATATCTGGTCAGGTGTGCCTGCTATTCATCTTTTCATCTTTAGGTTTTTAATAAAATATAAAGGGGGATCTGCAATATAATTAATCTTAACTTGTCAGTTTGCCTTCAGTCATTTTCTCACTGACACGATGTGGCTTCCCTCTATCTTTTCTACAAGTATTTTCATGGCAACTGCTCTGACAAGCTTTTTTCCCTAGTTTCCCAGCCACTTGTATTTACACAAGCTATAAGATTGGCATCTCGGTTCTTTTTACCCTCAAAACAGTAAAATGTAACTGCCTCTTCTACTCTAACAGTTTCTTTTCTCACACTTTCCATTTGTGGAGCTCCCTTCCATTTACTTGCTTCCCAGATAACTACAATCTTCAAAAGTTTAAATGCAACATCAATTGCCAACTTCTGTCTACTTGATTCCAATCCATCTCTTATCTTTCTTCAACTTCTCTTGTACGTTACTTTTTCTCTCACTGTAACTCCATGCACACCAGTGGCAGTCCTACCTTGCTTTGGGTGAAATAATTGTTTTTTTGTTTTTTTTTTATAATTAGAAAAGATATGTCATAATCTGGTGAACTAGTACCAACAGTAATATTCTGACAAATCAAACAAGATCCTTTCACAATAAAGATATGATGTCACAGTTTGTGGACCAATCATAAGATGAGTAGCAAATTCTAAACACGTGTCTTTATTTTATCAGTATATTTATATAAGCTGGCCAGCCAAATAAAATTGGGACCAATGAATTTTTTCAGTTCTCTGATGTTGCTGTCAACATACAGCAAGTCAAATTACTACATATGAATGATCTACACAGTCGCTGCATAGATACTCTTAATTCATCCTTTTACACATGCAACTGACATCTGTAGGCATATATGCTGTGTGTGTGTAAAATTTAGAAATAATGTGAAGAAGTTTGTTACTTAACTAAGCAGAGTCATGCTGCACCATTATGATGTCCTCACTTGTCAAGGCTTAATTTCAATCTGATGTGCCTTCATGAAACTTCAAAGTCAACATGACTGCTCAGTTAAGTGACAAACTTCTACACATTAATTCTATCAATGCTCTGTCTCTACAATAAAAGAAAAACTTCTTGCCAAAATATCTTTTTATCAGTAAACCACTGAAAAAAAAACAGTCTTGGCACTAAGCATTATCACAACACACTCGCACACACAAATATATGTATTATCCTATGTCTAAAGCACAACTTGGAATGTCATGCACTATGCAATTATCAGGTGCATATAATGTGTGTGTTAAATTTTGAGGTTTAGTACCAAAATTGTTTTGTTTTTTTTTTCTTTCCACTAGTTTACTGATGAAAAGACATTTTTGGCAAACAGAAATTTTTTTTTTTTTCATAAAGTGTTAAATATCAGGATAAATATCACGTTAATAGCATTAATGTGGAGAAGTTTGTCACATAGCTGATCAGTTATTTCAGTCATGCCAACTTCAAAAAATTGTGAGGTTATTATTGTAATGTCTTTACTCTTCAGAAACATTTGATTTATTTTAAATGAACCTGAAGATGACCTCACAAAACTTCAAAGTATGACTGAAGTAACACTTTATTCTCTTTCATAGAATTCTATTATTATATAATTATGAATTAAAAGTACATTGCAACACGGAAATTTCTATGTTTCGAGATTTCTATCTTGTCATCAGGCAATGTTGGATGTTGGTTTTGAAACCTTTTCACAACATCCAACGTTGCCTGATGTTGAGATAGAAATTTCCGTGTTGCAATGTACTTTTAATTCATAATCATATTATACTCTACAATATTTATTGTATTGTGCACTTTTTATAAAAAAGTAAATGACAGGGAACTCAAAATCATAAAACCTTGGGCCCTCTTTACCTGAATATAATATATATATATATTCTTTGTATACACAGGGACTCTTAATCACTGTATCTTTTTGTTTTCATATGTTATTAGGGAAATCTGACAAAGTGGAAGAAAAACTTTTCATGTGATGCATTTCATCCTTTCGTAGTTCATCAGATTAAAGTGATGTTTACATTAATGCAACTGCAAGAATTTTCCTATATTATGTTATATAAACATTTATTTTGTTTCTATCTTTACACAAAGGTCAAATAAATATATGGTGATATTTTTTTTTTATCATTTCATAGAGGTTTACAGGGAGTGAAAGAAAAGATTGAGAAAAGGACAGAAACTGAACAGGAAGACAGAAGATGGCAATTGACATTGCATTTAAATTTTTTGAGACTGTAGTTGTCAGGGAAACTAGAAATGGGGAAAAAAGCTCCACAGGTGGGAAGTGCTAGAAAAGAAATTGTTCAAGCAGAAATGGTCATTGCATTCAGCTATTTCAACAGTAAAAGGGTGGGATTTAGATGCCAGTCTAGTAGCATACTTAGCATCTAAATCTAAACTTATTTATAAATGGAACTTTGTGTGTGTGTCCATTAACTATAGACTCTGAAACGGCTGAACCGATTTTCTTGAAAATTGACACAGTTGTACTATAAGCGTCTGCGAGTGTTCTTAGCTAGGTGTCGAGGTACTTCCGATAAATATCAAAAATCGATAATCGAAAAAATCGGGTTATAGAAGGAGTGGTCTGATTTTAATCAAATTTGATACACTCGTAGACAAAGACATAAGAAACAATATTCAGAAGTTTTAAGGTTGCAGTTCTTACAATAGTGCAGAAAATCGATAATATATATATATATATATATATATATATATAAAAGGCAAGATGTTTGTGTGTGTGTCTGTTTATCTGCCTGTATGTCTGTATTTTTTTTTTTCAGCCCTTTTATTTTAGTTTATGCTTCGAGTTTGGCTCTAAGTAGGTATAATTGTAGTTCTTAGTCCCAGCCATGATACCATTTACTCAGAGGATTTATTTAGCCTTCAAAATTCAGTTTACAATGAAAAAACCTTATTTGATATTGATACCAGGAAATCAAAATTTGACTTACACCCATTCATTTTTCTTTCAGTCTATGGTTTCGCTTTAACTGGAAACAACTATTGCTTTTTAGTCTTTCATGTCAATGTCCAAAGAGTCTGAGCTCCAGGACCATGGATTAGTTTTAAAGCTTTACACCTGAGCAACACTGGGCTATACTGCTAGTCATATATTTAGGAGCCTTAGGGAAAAAGATTGTTGGAGCAGTTGCCATGAAAATATTTGTAGAAAAGACAGAAGGAAGCCATGCCACATTAGCAAGAAAGTGACTTAAGTTGATATGCATGGTTAGGTACATTACAGATCCTTCTTTGGATTTCGTCAAGAATCATGAAATGTATAGCAGAAGCACTCTACCAGATATGGCAAAAGTATTTAATGCACAGATGAATGGTAGATTTGTAAATGTTCAAGATGGATTCTGACAACACAATGACTCAACTTTCCTTACAGTAGATGCTGCTGTTGATTCAATTTAGTTGCTCCATTTTATGTCAGTAGAAAAAGTGAGTCCAAGAAGGCATTGCTCTCCTGGAGTCTAACATCAGCCATACTGATGGCAGGTGGAAAAGTTTCTCTGTGGTGGCTAAATGAAAAGCAGTTTTGTTTCAGAGGCGTTAAAATTTACAAGCCATTTCTTGCCCCAGTTAACCACTGATTAGCATATGACATTATTTTGATTTAACTGCAGGCAACATAATGTGTTCAAAGATGAAATTCTTTGTAAGGATCTTCATTTTTGTTCACCTCTGCTGTAGCCAGGTTTTGAACTCATAACTTTTTTGGGTTAAGTCACTGGCTCCAACTAATCAACTGGGCCATGTGTCTTACAAGATATGAACAAAAAAACTAAGAGTTGAGTTAAAGGGAGATAACTGATACTGAGAAATCTGGAAGAGGTATGACTCGTGGAACTAGAACAATCTACTCTGGTGAGCAAAATTCAGTTCAAAATTCTAATCACCTGAAGAAGGTTGGAGCATGCAGTGGGTGAAATATTGTGAATATGGCAACAAAGATGAGATTAAGTTTGAACAATGTAAATAATATGAATAATTACAATACCTCATCTCAAAACTATAGACTGATATAGCAGGATTAGTTGGTTTAGAGTTTTTGTCAAATAATATATATATATATGTGTGTGTGTGTGTGTGTGTGTGTGTGCATGTGCATGTTGTTTCCATAGCCGGGGTAATACTCACAATTTTGGTGTTTTGGAGGATCCAACTTCCACATTATTAGTTTTGACAAGTTTTTTTATCTGTCTTGAGAAGGTTGGTTTTATTTTGTTTTTTGTTTTTTTAATTCGCTTTGTAAAAACAATGAATTTTCTTGGTAAAAACATTGTTGTTTATGAATTCTAATCTCTTTTCCAATATCAATAATCCCTAAGCATTGAATTCCTAATATTTCCCTGCATGGACACCACACACTCTAGCAACTTGACCTGTCACTTGCGAAAATTTAATGTAATTTGTGCGCCTATCAATCATCACATCACAAACAACCAAAATATTTATAAACCCAAGATAAACATTTTTTTACATGATACCAAAATATTATAGAGCACTAACTGCAAGAAAAGAGCCAATTCTGAACACTTTTATTATACAAAATAAACAACCGACAGGGTGTGAGGAGTAAATTGTTGTCATCTTATATTTTTAATTTCATACATTCATGTTGTTTGTTTTTTATATTGTCAATTGCACAGTATAGTTGAGTCAGCTGGGCACTGTCTGTGAAGAAAAGAGCACCATGACACAATATACTCCAGCAGAAATTTGGAAACCGCATGTTGTACTACTTATAACTCATGCCGGAAGTTCCAATAGAGTCATTTCAGAGTCCAGAAGAAATGCGAAAGATTCTGAAGACATGTGGAGGCTGTGGTTGAGGTCAATAGCGATTTTTATTTTAAAGAATTTTACTGTTTAGTATTTCAAGATATTTTTGTGTAATTTCAGTAAATATATCTATTAAAATGAGATATGTGTCATTTTCATTTTCGCATAATGTAGACAATTTATCCATCACAACCTGTACATTAAATCAGTCAGTTAAGTGCCGTACGTGAAACACGCTTGGGTGATCATGTCTCTTTCAAGACATGACTGACTGGGCAGAAGATTATCCCGCAATAGGTTGCCATTGCTTTCTGCAGTAGACTGGTTGCCAGCCAGGACTATAGAACTCAGTCTGTCCTATTATTTAACCCATAACTGGAGGGAAGAGATGGACTAATACCTTTCCCAAGGGTATTTGCACATAAGTGAATTCAATGAATTCAACTGGAATTCGAACTCAGCTCCCCAATTTCTCGTTCCGAGCCAATATCCACTGCACCACAACGCACATCCGCTCATTAAACACATTAAATAAGATATCTTTTATCCCAGGAGATGGTGCAAATATTTGATATCCTCCTTTTTGAGGCAGTTCAAGCGTATTTAACCATTACACATCATACTAGGGTCAGAGGTCAGCAAACTACGGCACGCGTGCTACACATAGCATGCCAAGCAATTTTCAATGGTACATTTTGTTCAACTAAGGAAGTCTCTAGAAGATGAAAACTTTGCTGCTATTCTCAACTGTTAGACAACCGAGATCTTTCATCTGTTTGAAGAAAATTGCTTTTGCTCTTTTTTCAGCTTTTGGTTCAACTTATTCCTGGGAGCAAATTTTCTCTCACATGAAAACAGTGTTAAGTCCACAACAAAGTTGCCTAACATCTGAATATTTAGACAATTTCTGCTATGGTCACACTACCTACCAAGTCTGCAGGAAGCCCTTAAGGCAGGTTGTGATGTGTTGTTATGGCTCCATTTCATGTTTTTTTTATATCTCCTTAACATCCCTAGTGTTACATAGACAAAGTTATCCTTAGTATACTGGCTGTACTTAACAAGACAATTTTTTGTATATCTCTTAAGCTTGGGTTTCGAGGGGTTCTTTCAATGTGTTGTTTTGTTCCATTTTTTATCATTCCAAGTGCACCTACTATCACTGGCATGATTCTTGTTTTCAATTTCCACAATTTTTCTATTTCAATTTCTAGGTCTTTATATTTTGACAGTTTTTCGAATTCCTTGGTTGGTATGTTACAATCCGCTGGACAAGCAATATCAATTATTAAGCAAGTTTTTTCTTTTTGGTTTTTAACAATAATGTCCAGCCTATTTGCTTAAATTTTTCTGTCTGTGTAGATGGTGTTCTTCCATAGAATGGTGACATCTTCTATTTCAGTAACCGGTGCTGGGTGATGTTTATACCAGTGTTTGTTTACATATTTTCCATAGTGTTTGCATATTGTCCAGTGTAAATATTGCCCCACTCTATTGTGACGATTTTTATATTCATTTGGGGCAAGTACAGAATATCCTGAGATTAGATGGTCTGTTGTTTCTTGGTATTTATCACAGATTATTATTATTACTACTACTACTAGTACTTTGTTTTATAATTTATTGCATCAGTATATAATTATTAGAAGAATAAAAAAAAAATGACATTTGTTTTAATCAATCCTGTCAGCCACCAGTCAATCCTTTCAAAAGCCACCAGTTTTAAATTCCTTCACATTTTTTGTTCAAGGCTAACACAAGATACACAACTGGTATTTCTTCCTTCAAATTGTAAAACATTGTGCATTTACATCTTATTTATCTTCATTTATTGTTAAGTTGAAATTCTTTCATGTCAGCTGATTGTTCATAATAATAGCTTGTCCTTGAACATGTTCACTCTTACTAAATTTATATACTGACTACTTAGGATTGTCAGGCTTATTAGTGTCAACTTTCTTAGTAATTATGTACTTGTTAGCAGGACTGCCTGGCATTGTACGTATCTTATACCAAAATAATAATGAGCAATATTTAATATTTAAACCTAACATAATTATAGCAATATTCATAGGAATTTAAATTTTGTGATTAATTAAACAAGTATATAAAGAAAAGAATTGTTAATTTTGTTTTAAATCTTATGTTTGTTGGTTGTTTTGCTTTTATGGTATATCAACCTCGGCGGGTCATTTATTGCCAACTAAATTTTATTTATTGCTGGTAATACCTTTTTCTTTCAACAATTTTTAGTTGTTTTTACGTAAGTTTTGTGTCTAGCAATACTTTTTCTTTTCAAGTATCAAGATTCATTGGGATTTGTTTTTAAGGGCAGGGTCCCCAAGTTCTACCCTTGTTGTTTAACCCATAACTGAGGGAAGGAACGGATTAATACCTTTCCCAAGGGTACCAGTGCTTAAGTGAATGCAGGGTATTCAACTGGAATTCGAACTCGGCTCACCGATTTCTCTTTCCAAGCCGATATCCACTACACCACAATGCACATCCATCACTAAACGCTTACAGCACCTGGTATTCCCAATCGGTCACCCATCTAAGTACTGACCAGGTTCAACGTTGCTTAACTTTGGTGATTGAGCAAGAACCGGTGTATTCAACGTGATATGGCCATAAGCCTAAATCTTATGTGTATGTATGTTTGATATGAATTCCAATATCTACACCCTTTATAGTGTTATGCATTCAAGTCACCTAATGATTACAAGAGCGTGAAACTTTAGTAGTGATTCAAGCTGTCTTTCCTTGAGTGTTGACATCAAATGTTTTTTACTCTGTCTAACTAGTCTTGCTGTTGAGCATTTTAATTTATTGTATAGGTAGGTGTTTGCCTTTTGGTCTTGTTTCTTTTTTTCTCATTTGGAATTTTCCTTGTCTAATGTATTAGGTATTTCAACAAATTTTCTATTGGTCACACTAGGTTGTGTGTGTGCATATACATATATATAAAGTTTAAAATAATATTCCACAGTTTAATATTTACTTAAAAAAATGCTAAATGCAGAAGTAGAACATTTATAGATGTATAGCTATTATTATTGTTATAACAATTTCATACTGCAACTCAAAAAACTATCACGTTTCAGTGTTCAGTGTACTATCTGTGATCATGCATTAAACACCAAAACTTGATAGTTTTTGAGTTGCAGAATGCTATTGTTATAACAATAATAACTAAATAAAAGTAAGTTTGATTAAATAATTTAGACATATTATGTTTATTTTTATCTTCATCTTCAAAGAATTTAAGAGAGAATTATCTTGGATAAGATTGAAAGTACTTGGGAAACTAAAATAAATGAAAACTACAGGACCTTTCTTGCTAATTTCAATCACCATATAAGAAAACTTGTGATTACCAGAGGATTAAGATGAAAATAGACATAACATGTCTAAACTATTTAACCAAACATGCTTAAATGAGTATATGCTGCATATATATATATATATATATATATATATATATATATATATGTGTAAATTTACTCAGTTATGATCTGAGATTAAGGACAGGATGGTTAAATAAAATAAAAACAAGAGGAAAAACTATTTTAAATCACCTATGCGTTTCGTCCTGTGATTGACTTTATCAAGGCAAAAAGACGAAATGAGCTTTATTCTAAATTACGTATCTATAAACAGTGTTGGCAACCACAAAAACACTCACAAATCATTTCAAAAGATTAACAGAAATATTTTAGTTTTTAGAATTCCTTCATGTGTAGTGCAGTTACAAGATATTAAAATGAAGGGAATTTGACCGTTTTCTTTGAACTTTTTATTATGTATCTTAGTCTGTTTTAAAGTTTATCCACTTTAGAAATGCCATAACTTTTGATCGATTTGAGATAAACCACTCAAATTTTTAAAAGAAGCTAAAATATATACTTTAACATACAAACACTTACAACAGAAAAGCTGTGTGGCATTTTGAAGCAGAATCTTTATACACATCTAATGCAAACCATACACCAACATGGTGCAGCTTTTGCTCAACAAAATAGCGATATTATGCTCCTCCAAGCCAGATATGTTTTCAAATGTCTAATGGCAGACATAAGCTTTTACATAAACACACTAATGAATTTTCATGAAAAAGAAAAATGAATAATCTGACATGTTATCATAAAGGTAATCATTATACACGGTTACTGGTTAGATAACAATCATAATGAGTAGACAAAAATATTAATAGTATAAGAAACACATATGCTGATGGGATGTGACAGAAGGTACCTTCTGCACCAACACTTGGCATGAGCCTGCACAAGAACGTATTTGACATCATTGTGAAGCATAGGAATTTAGACCTTGTAGCTAGTACTTAATGGTACAGTTGAGTTGCTTTCCAGATAGAGGAAGGTTTGGGAAATACAGTATTTTTCACATACATGGTGGAAAGTACCTTCTTGCGCTGAGAGCCGCATATATATATATATATATATATATATATATATATACACATATATATATATATCATTCATTTGCTTAAACATTAATTTCCAGTGGATACTTGTATTTGAGTAGATACTGTTTTTATTTTATTTTATTTTTTTTTATTTATATATAACTAGTAATATAGCCTGCCATTGCTCGGGTGTAATGAAAGCTTTAAAACTAATCCATGGTCCTGGAGCTCAGACTCTTTGGATGTTGGCACAAAAGACTAAAAGCAATAGTTGTTTCCAGTTAAAGTGAAACCATAAACTGAAAGAAAAATGAATGGATGTAAGTCAAATTTTGATTTCCTGGTATCAATATCAAATAAGGTTTTTTCATTGTAAACTGAATTTTGAAGGCTAAATAAATCCTCTGAGTAAATGGTATCATGGCTGGGACTAAGAACTACAATTATACCTACTTAGAGCCAAACCTGAAGCAACAACTAAAATAAAAGGGCTGAAAAAATACAGACATACAGGCAGATAAACAGACACACACACACAAACATCTTGCCTTTTATTTATATATTATCGATTTTCTGCACTATTGTAAGAACTGCAACCTTGAAACTTCTGAATATCATTTCTTATGTCTTTGTCTATGAGCGTATCAAATTTGATTAAAATTGGACCACTCCTTCTATAACCCGATTTTTTTGATTATCGATTTTCGATATTTATCAAGGGTACCTTGACACAAATCCTAGCTAAGAACACTCGCAGATGCTTATAGTACAACTGTGTAAATTTTCAAGAAAATCGGTTCAGCCATTTCGGAGTCTATAGATAACGGACATACACACACATACACACACAAATTTCCATTTATAAATAATTTTAAATTTAGATTAAACATTATATTTATTTATATCTACCCACCTGAATAATCGAGAAATCTTTTAGGAAAATATGTGTCCTCTGACAGGGTTTGAACTTGCAACTCCTAGTGAAAACCATCAACTGATCTCACATGTCGTAGACCACTTGACCACGAAGGACTTACAGTTAGACAAAGCTCAAAATAATGCCTTAGACACACATTTTCTTGATTTTTCGTAATATTCATATCTGCTCTGTTTAAGTATCTTAATGTAAACAATTTATTTTATGAAATCTGTTACGAACTGGATTAACTCTGACATATTTTTTAATTTGTATGCAACCACCCCTACTGCCATCAAAAACTGGTCGCATACGGCAGGTGGTCGCTCACTAATGACTCGTGGCCTATCCTCCCTTACGATCGTATATTTCACTCTTCAGAATGTACATATTTTAGTATTTTACTATGTAATCTGGTAATAAATAAATGAGAACATAAGATGGTCTAACTTTGAAATGATTTATTCAGCATAATTATTTTTTAACATTAAAAACGTATTTACAACTGTTAACAAAAGAAATAAAAATTATTTTTTCACATTGGTGTAGGCTTACAAAAATCAGTTATTGCAGTCTGTGTTGTATTGTTTTTGGGTTTTTTGGGGGGGGGGGGGTGTAGTGTGACCACTTCGATTCAAATTAATGTTGGCACTCATTTATTTTGTCCCTCATGTCTTCATGAACCAAAGCTTTAAATTTTTTCATAGAAGTGAGTGATAGTAAAAGAGAATCTGCGATAATATATGGAAAAATAAACAAAGATACAAGAAAAAAAATGATAATGATCAGGGTAGAGAGAGAGAGAGAGAGAGAGAGTGTGTAAAACTGATTGAGAAAAAATAAAGATAATGAAAGAGATAAACATTGAAAATTTAAATTTCACATTGATGTGATTTTTTCCCCCTAGGCTTGAATTTATCCAAGTTGGTACAGAAACTGACAAATCTCTTGAACTTGTCAAATGTAATAAGTACATGTTAATACAAGACAGCCACTGTTTGACCACCACCATTTCAACAAATAATAAAAATTTGACACTTCACTACAATAACAAAACAACTAAAAAGTGTTTCTGGCTTAGATTAAAGGAAAATGAAATAGATTACTAATTTAAATTCTCCTAATTTAGAAGTTACTGTACTGCCAAAATGAATTTTTGTTAAAGTGGTCACTTGACCAGTGATTTGTATTCTTTCATGCTCATTTGTTTTGGAAGAGGTTGCTCACTGGGGTCAATTAACATTAGCAAATCGTCTATGCATAGAAAAACAATCGTTAATAGCAGGTGGTCTCTGATGAGGGTCAGGTCGCATACACCACGTTCCACTGTATATTGAAAGAGGGAGAGAGAAAGCATATTCCAGGGATCTTGCAGTAAGGTTTTTTTATGTTTTTTTTTTTTTGCTACCCTTAATATTGTAATACATAATTATGTAACATCTTTGGAAAAGTGGAAATTTATTTTTGTAAGGAAAGAGTCTATTGTTTTCCATAGAAAAATGTTTGCAATTTTAAAACAAACAAATTCATTATCAAATAAAATGTCTGACCTTGTATTCTTTTAAGCTTTGTCATTTCAGTTTAATTTTTTAGCCAATGTTTATTTGAAAAATAATTGTATGCCATAGTTGAGTTTAAATGGAAACACTTAAATATTGACAATAATACTAATTTTGTTTTTTTTCTTTTTACTTTTTTTAATGCTATTACAAATATTTAATTTACAAATATCTACATTTCTAAATAAATTGTTTATCAAAACCTTTCTTTATAGTTATAAGAATTTAAATATCATAATTTGGGAATTTAAATGCGGTAAACATACAGCAAGTGCCATTTATAGCATAGGTGGATTATATAAATTTGGTTAATTTTACATTTTATAAAAAAAATTTGAGAAATCAAAGTAATATTTAGAATAACATCAAGTTACTTGTTTGTTGTATAACAAATAAGGTTTGTCTAAGCTGTCAGCAAACACATTTAGTAAATTAAATGGCAAAATTTACTCAGTTTGTTTTCTTTCTTTCTCTCTGCCAACTGTTTTTAGATTATTGATCTCTGTCTTTTTGTTGTAGTCAGGTACGCACATGTAGCAGTCATCAGTGCAGGAGTTGCAATCTGCAATTCCAGTTCAAATGCTGTCGCATTAACTTTCACAGAAATAGCCTTGGGAAAGGCATGAATCCATCACTTGTTCCACTTTATATGCTGTGTCCCTTCTGGATGTGGGTGATCCACAATTTCTTTTACTTTGTAGCTCTTCGTGGATTTTGTCTTTTTGCTTTCTTTTCTTAATCCCTCTCCTGGCAACCATTTACACAAGCTCATTAGATAGGTTATGTGTTGCTTTCCTCTGTCCCTCTTGCCTTCAATTTGAGGATCAAATTTTCCAAGCACTATTTCTTCATTGATCTTAAAAATTTCAACTCGCTTTCTGATTCTATATGTCAGTCAGTTAAGTGCCATACGTGAAACACGCTTGGGCGATCATGTCTCAAAAGAGACATGACTGACTGGGCAGAAGATTATCCTGCAGTAGGTTGCCATTGCTTTCTGCGGTATACTGGTTGTCAGCCAAGGCTATAGAACCCAATCTCTCTTGTTATTTAACCCATAACTGGAAGGAACAAACAGATTAATACCTTTCCCAAGGGTATTTGCACGTAAGTGAATGCGATGAATTCAACTGGAATTTGAACTCAGCTCCTCGATTTCTCGTTCCAAGCCGATAACGCACATTCTATATGTAGGTGTCCTTTTTGTTTGTATTTTCTTTAAAACATTGTCATCGCTCACATAGTCAGTATATAAACCACGTTTCTGTTGCTTCAAGTCTCTTTTCATCAGATATAAGATTATTCAACATGTCCTGCCATAAAGGAGGGTCAATATTCATAACAGTTCAGTACTTTTTTTGTTTAGAAAAATATTTCTAGTTTTCTTAACATTTTGCTTAGCTTTCAAAAGATATCTTTTGCTATCTGAGTGCACCTTTGGATTTTTGGTGTTGCATTTTCTATCTTCTGTTAAAACACTTTCTAGTCATTCAAATTTTTGTGCTTGCTTGATTTTGGTATTCTGAATTTTTAATTTGCATATTGGGCTGTTCCTTTTGCTGACAATATAATCTCTTTTCTAGCAATTAATGTTTTGTCCTTATTGTTTTTCTTTGCTTTGAATTGTAGGAGTTCTATCGTTTCTTTTTTGTGTCTGTTATCATCACTGTCATCTGAATATCTAATACTGTTAAGATTGTAGCCATCAATAACAAATCCCTGGATTCTAATATCCTTCCAAAATAAGTCAGCTTATCTAGCAGTTCAAGCAGTTCTTTGTAACATATTTTAAACACTTTTGCTTAATTTATAAAACATAGATATATATCCCTTTGCATTTGTATTTTCTCTGGTATGATTCTGAGGATAAATATTCCAGTGTCTTTAACAAAACTGCACTGTTCCTGTTCTATTTTCGATCTAATTTTGCTATATGCTCTATTCATCAGGTGGTAAGTTTTGTTAAGTGGCCGATTATCTAGTAGAGTTTACATTTGTTTGCATCTGGCTTCTTAGGCAGTGCTATGAAAATAGATCTGCTTCTGTCTTTTTGTATATAACCACTCTTGTATATTTTATTTATTATATCTGTAAGCATAGCTTGTTTGCTCACTCTCACACACACAGGATAAAAAAATGGTAAAGGTTTGTGACGCATTTCATCCATTAGGATTTCATCAGACTGGGTTTGTTGATATTGTTATGACTACACATGCATGAAAGATGCTAGTAATTTCAATATTTCAAAATAATTATTTAAAATTCTTTTTCATGTTTCACATATATGTTACCAGCCATAATTATTAGGCCACCCCCAGTTTTTAAAAAAAGATTATGTATTTCATACTATTTTTCGTATTTATTGCCAAGTGGATAATTCTAAATGAAAATAGAATCATTCTTTTGTTATTATTTTCAAAATTTTACAAGGCTGCTAGGAAGCCTTTGCTTTGGTCAGCCAATAAGAAGAGACTAGCATGGGGAAGAGAGCACAAAAACTGGACACCTGAACAGTTCATTTGATGCACATGTTATTGTGCAGTATTAACAAAGAACAATTCTATTTTCATTTAGAATTATCCACTTGGCAATAAATACTAAAAATAGTATGAAATACATCATTTCTTTTAAAAAACTGTGGTGGCCTAATAATTACGGCTGGTAGTGTGTGTGTGTGTGTGTGTGTGTGTGTACATGCAGGTACACATATATCAATAGATATTTTTAGTGTTAATAGAACAGCACTCAATGTAATATACACATAGGATAATATGTATATTTATTAATATGTGTGTGTGTGTGTATATATATATATAATAGTTGTTACAATGGTTTATAAAATCATAGTATCACTACACAAAGCTTTTCATGTTTCGGAGCTGAACTGCTTCTCTTCGGGTGATATGCAGAACTGAAAATAAATGGTGGAAACGATTTATTTTTGGGAATGTGAGGTGTAGGTGTTTGTTGTATGGGATTGGAACGTGGTATGTCTAAACTAGTCCACCAGCAGTTTGTAACCATAGAGATACACATTTGTTAGGAGAGGTGAGGCAAGGTGACTTAGCTCCAGACAGGTCACTTTTTAGTTTTGTCTGGGTAAATCACATAGTGGGGCCTTAGATTTTTTAAATAGATAGACAATTTTTATTTGACTACAAATATGAGTACATAAGTTAGAGTAACATTTTAGTATTGCATAAGTTTTTTATTCTATTAATATAATAATTTTTTTGTTTTGTGGATGAAACATGGATATTAATTAAATTTTGGAGAGAATTATTATTTTGTCTGAGTAAGGTATCTAGGATGTGCATTGTGGTGCAGTGGATATCAGCTCGGAACGAGAAATTGGAAAGCCAAGTTCGAATTCCAGTTGAATTCATTGCATTCACTTACACGCAAGTACCCTTGGGAAAGGTATTAATCCATCTATTCCTTCCAGTTATGGGTTAAATAACAGGACAGATTGGGTTCTATAGCCTTGTTTGGCAACCAGTCTACCGCAGAAAGCAATGGCAACCTACTGTGGGATAACCTTCTGCCCAGTCAGTCATGTTTCTTTCGAGACATGATCGCCCAAGTGTGTTTTACGTATGGCACTTAACTGACTGACTGACTAGATAGGATGTGGGTTGTGGTGCAGTGGATATCGGTTCGGAACAAGAAATCACAGAGCTGAGTTCGAATTTCAGTTGTATTCGTTACATTCACTTATGTGCAAAATACCCTTGCGAACAGTATTAATCTGTCTCTTCTATTTATGGGTTAAGTAACAGGTCAGATTGGGTTCTATAGCCTTGTTTGGTAATCAATCTACCACAGAAAGTAATGGTAACCTACTGCGGGATAATCTTCTGCTCAGTCAGTAATGTTTTGAAAGAGGCATGATCGCCCAAGTGTGTATACTGTATGGTACTTATAGGGCGATTTTTTTTTTCTAAGTGTAGCTTAGTTGTGGCGCAAGGCCAAAAGTATGGGACACCCAGTAAGGAACAAATTCACTACTCAATTGTAATGATCCTAGCGAGACAAGCTTGCTAACCATTACACCACATTGAGATGCCCTGTATGGCACTTATATGACTGACTGACAAGATTGGTGGCAAGGTCTCATGATTTTACAGTTGAAATGGCCAGATGTAACCATAAGTTCTATGGTAACAGTTTCTTCCTTTGCACTTAGCTGTTTTGGAACTCTGTTCTAACTTCTTTCTTTACAGTCAACTTTGATTTTCAAAAATTTAAATACAATGTCGATCGTTATCTTCTGTCTTAATTTCTGTTATTTTATTGTTAACATATTTTTAATTTTTTTTTTTTTCTCATATGCTCTCACACTCAGTAACCCCTTTGTGTCTTAGTGGCTTTATTGCTCTACTTGGGGTAAAATGGTTTAAAAATTTGTTAGATATTATTTACATTCTGTAAGATTATATTGTTATGTGGTGATAATGAAAGAAATATAATATAAATATTATAAGAAACTATTAGATCAAACCTACATTTTGACACTAAAAATGCAATTTTTTAAAGATATTTTTGAGGTTTATTATTGCAGTGTAATATAAGTTTTGTACATTTGCACTGAGCTAATGCTTCTTTGGAAGCACCAGGTTTTTTTTTATTTTATTTTATCAGTGAGCATTGGCAAGCAGTAAAGTAATTAGTTTGCAGAGGATGATGAGAAGGTCTTTTATATCATTGAATTAAGCAAAATAAATTCTGTTATTTTTGTGCAATGGCAATCACTAACAACTAGACAATCCATCTACAATTGGTAAAAGTAATTTGAATCTGAGGGATTTTTGTCTAAATTTATGAGTGGCGACAGTCTGTTTTGTACTTGGCTGCAATCTTCAGGTCAATAACAAGATGGCCTGATGATTGCGTTCAAGCATGAAACACTGTTGCAACATGTTGTTAACCTCAGTGTCCAGCCTTATATTCACACATGCTCTATCCCTGATATTGAGTGCTCTTGCCCTTTAAATTTTAGTCAGTTAAGTGCTATACATGATACATGCTTGAATGATCATGTCTCGAAAGAAACATGATTGACTAGGCAGAAGATTTTTTCGGCAGTAGGTAGCCATTACTTTCTGTGGTAGACTGGTTGCCAAACAAGGCTATAGAATTCAATCTATCCTGATATTTAAACCATAGCTGGGGAAAGAAGTGGATTCATATCTTTTCCAAGAATATTTGCACATATGCGAATTCAATGAATTCAGCTGGAATCTGAACTCTGCTCTCTGATTTCTCATTCTGAGCCAATATCCACAACACACATTCACCCATAAATATAGCATGCCATAAAACTAATATATATATATATATATTGTATATTTGGGCAGCAATCTCTTTTATACAGGTTTCATTAAAAATAAGAGACAAGGTGTGATGGTTAAGTTTTTTTGTTTTTTTTATGTAATTTTTCATGTGATCTTATGATTTCTTTCTTCTGAGGACATAAATTATATAAAAATTGTCCAAATGTTTTGTTTATCTGACCACTTTCGGCTATACTTTTAGCCACTTGTGAGGACGAATGTTATTTTCATGTAACAGAATGTAAGTGGTTTTATGTATAATGTGGATGTATTATATACCAAACACAGTAAGCATGTTGTCAGCGTATTCGTAGCTGATGTTATTGAGTGTTGGGTTTTTTTGTTTTTATTAATAAGCTCTTTATTATTTTTAGTCTTTAGTTGATGCTATGATATTTGTGTTGTCAACAAGTATGTTTCAAATAGGGTTCAGTAAGTTTCCATGTGTTTAAATGAGATTGAGTTGAGCTTTTTTGAGAGAGATGTAACATCAGTCTTAGTTAGTTTCGTAGGGGTATGGCCATTATAATTGTTTACAAAATTAAGATGAAGAACACAATTCTTCAAAGGACATGTAAATTCATAAATTATGTTGGTACATTGTAGTTTGGATCTCGTGGGTGAATTGTTGTTATTTTCTCAAAAATATTCAGGCCGGTAGAGTTTTATATCTGAAAATAGACTGTTTAATTAAAAACAGAATATCTACTCAAATATGAGTATCTATTAAAAATAACAAATAAATTAAATATGTCGGTTATTAATCCATTTCATTAATTTTTGGAACATTCAGTAAAAATATATATAGTGTGCAGCAAAAAGTAACGGCTTTTTTTTTTTCTTCAAACTGAATTCTGACTGTGAGTTAGAAATCAGTATAGTTACTTTCAACAGGCTGGGACATCACCCCACCATGGCTTACACATCCAAGAATGGTTAAAACTTAATTTTGAGCTGCTGATGATGTGGAGCAATTGATTAGCCATCATGATCACCAGACCTAAAACTACCAGCCATATTTTTTTTTTTTTTTTGTGGTGTCGACTGAGAGATCTTGCTCATAGAGTCAAACTGAAAACTGTTCCTGAATTAAAAGCAATATCTAAATAATTTGTAGAAGTGTTGCTGATAGGATTCAGTGTTATATTGACATGAAGGGGAGCATTTTGAACATGTTAAATAGTTTGTTTTGAGGTAACAAATTATTTTTTGATGTCAAAATAATTGGAAATTTACTTAAACTGCAGTCATTTGTTCAATAATAGCTGTTACTTTGGCTGCACCTTGTATGCATGTATAAAATAGATACATATTATTCTACGCTTTAAACATGACTCGGAGTTTCATGCATTATGCAATCATCAGGTGCAAAATATGTACCAGATTGCCTAATGCATGAAACTCTGATTCAGGTTTAAAATGTAGGATAATATGTATTTTTATTAGTATATACTTTTTGCTGTTATATATATATATATATATATATATATATATATATTACAAAAAAGTGAAAGAACACATAAATGAAAAAACCACTGTTCAAGCATTTACTTTTATAAAGAGTGCTCAATACAGAGTAGAGCTTAATATTGTAATTTTGTTATTACAATGGTTTATAAAAGCATTATATCACTACACAAAAATTCTCATGTTTCAGAACAAAACTGTTTCTCGTCAGGTGATATGAAGAGGAACAGTTTTGTTCTGAAACATGAAAATTTTTATGTTGTGATATTATGCTTTTATAAGCCATTTTAATAACAAAATTATTATATATATATATATATATATATATATATATATATATATATATATATATAATGTGACCACAGTGAAAACAGTCTTTCATGCTTGAAGATTGTATTCAAGCATGACACAGACTGTCGCCAATCAGTGTTCATACTTTTGATATTTACTAATATTTTATCCTGGGTACTGAACACTATTACCATATAAATATAGCATACCTTAAGACTATATAAATAAGCTTATATAGAGAAGGAACTGAAAATTTTAGAATTTAGGAGCAGGAAGGTTTTAATAAACGAAAGGAATGGAAATAGTCTGCATATGAATAATGTAAATATATTTTTAAAAACTGTTGACACATTCCATTCTGAAAATGTAAAAAAAAAATATATAGATTTCTGGAGCATCTAAAAAAACATCCATCCATTTGGAAAATAACTAGGAAAAAATTTTTATATTATTTTTGTTTGTTAAAATTTGTTTCCTTATTGAAGTACCATTATATAGACATTAAAATTAATATACAAGTCATTTTACTGGAATAATGTAATTGTTCAGAAATGCAGAAATTGTTCATGTTATGGTTTTTCTTTCTCTATTCTTGATTTTGTTTTGACTTGGCAGTTGTTTTGACCCAAATTGCCCAGTGCTGACTAAGCAAAAATTGTATTTCCTTTTCCAACTCAGTCAACCATCAAACAACTTCAACTACTAAATAAGATATTGAGTTTGACATTATTTGCGTTAAAAATTAAATCAATATTCACCATTGCTGTATTTTGTACTTATTAAACCTACAGAGAATATTTTCTTTTTTCTCTCTCATTCTCTTCCTCTTTCTCTCTTCCCCTCCCTAATAGTAAGTGAATGAAGAGGAATGAGACATTTGAAGGGTGTCTCTTTCACCATAGGCAATACTATTCCACCCTCTCAACTTTATCTATCATATCTGGTAGGGATTATAGCAATTCAGTATTGATTATTTATAATGGACAATAAAAAGCTTCAACTTCTAATTTCAAAAACATCTAAACAATATTTGTTAATGACTGCAAGATAAGAAATGTTATATAGAAAAGAGACAAGGCCATGGGAGAAATTTTTTTTTCTCCCCTTGAAATGTATAAAACATTTGTCAGGTTTACAGGTAGAATTAAATTGAAGTTCAAATTTATTTATTGTACTTTCAATCTGTTCCTTTTAATAGCTGAAAAGTTGATCAAGTGATAATAAAAAATGAACAAAAAAAGCATAAGCCAAAATTAATAAGTCAATAAATAATCTCACAATCTTGAGATTACTACTTCTAAGTGATGACATAAATGTTTTCTAAATGACATACGTATATACCTACATACAATGAGGTCAACACTGAGTGGTGACAGTCTGTCTCAAATACAGGAAACACAGACTGTTGACACGCTTACATTCACACATTCTCTATCCCAGATATACGTATAGATAGATATATAAACATAATTTATTTGTATCTGTAACTATAATCCTAAAATCTTACCAACTCTGGTTAATATAAATTTTAAAAATTAGCAAATGTATGTTTTAATTTGTAGCATTTTTCTAAATTGCAGAAGTCAAAAAGTGAAAACTTTTACAATTTTACTTTTTTTAAAATTTTACCCCAAGGAAGGCAATAAAACCACTAAGACATAAGAGGGGTTACTAATTGTAAAAGAATCTGAGAAAAAACGTTGAGGAGTAAGAACAATAAAAAAAAAAAAAAAAGATCCCAAGAGACAGATGATGACAATTGACATTGCAATTAAATTTTTGAAGAGTAAAGTTAATGAAGAGCAAGAAGCTAGAAGAGATTTCCACAAGCAATAAGTGTGAGAGAAGAAACTGTTAGCATAGAACGTACAGTTGCATCCAGCTATTTCAACTTCAAATAATTATAAGACTGAATTAATTTTCAAATAATAAAAATGCTTGAATCATTGTTTTTAAAGCATTAAATCTGTTTTTGTTTTTTGTTAATCTCTCCTCACATCTGGAACTCTGCCCCAATAATACTGGGAATAATTTTACTCTCTTGTTACCTTGAGAAAAAAAAAGAAGCAAGTTTGTCCTGTTTGTTAAACTCAATGTTTCAGTTGCTTCATTACAAATTGATATCAAGATTTAAAAACAAAGTAAACACTTTATAAAAGGCTCATGTTTTGATGGTTGTTTGTAGATAGCAACACCCAATTAGAGTTTACGTGCTCATTGATGATCTATCAACACCATTATCAGGAAATTGCAAAGCTTTATGCTCCCAACTTTGTCAGAAGTTGATCCGTGTAAATGTATGAAATTTTGGCAAATGTTGCAATAAAATTAATAGCTATGCTAGAGAATATTGTTCTCTCCCCTGATGAGGATACCTTTTGAGAATTATTTTTTTATTTAAATTTCTGGAATGAAGAGTTATTATTTACACTCTTTGTATTAGGACTATTGTCCTCATCTAAATGATATCCTTAGACATGAGCAGTGGGATGAGAACAGTCTAGCCCCATAGATTATTATATATGTATCGCTGTTGTTGGTTGGTTGTTTAGTTTTATGCATATCAACCTCGAGGGAGGGGGCCATTTATTGCCAAGTAAATTTTATTTATTGCTGGTAATATCTTTTTCTTTCAACAATTTATTGTTTTTTATATAAGTTTTGTGTCTAGTAATACTTTTTTTTTCTTTTCGAGTATCAAGATTCATTGGGATTTGTTTTTAAGGGCAGGGTCCCCAAGTCCTACCCTTGTTATTTAGCCCATAACTGGAGGGAAGGGATGGATTAATGCCTTTTTCAAGGGTATCAGTGCTTAAGTGAATGCAGGGTATTCAACTGGAATTCAAACTCGACTCCCCGATTTCTCTTTCTGAGCTGATATTCACTGCACCACAACGCACATCCGTTATTAAGTGCTTACAGCACCTGGTATTTCCAAGCAGTCACCCATCTAAGTACTGACCAGGCTCAACGTTGCATAACTTCGGTGATCGAGCGAGAACTGGTATTCAACGTGATATGGCCATAAGCCTATATATTGCTGTATTCAGGTTATAAAGTATTTTTTTTTGTATTTGTGGCCCAGTGGATATCGGCTCGGAACGAGAAATCGGGTAGCCGAGTTCGAATTCCAGTTGAATTCATCGCATTCACTTACGCGCAAATACCCTTGGGAAAGGTATTAATCGGTCTCTTCCTTCCAGTTATGAGTTAAATAACAGGAGAGATTGGGTTCTATAGCCTTGGCTGGCAACCAGTCTACTGCAGAAAGCAATGGCAAACTACTGTGTGATAATCTTCTGCCCAATCAGTCATGTCTCTTTCGAGACATGATCGCCCAAGCGTGTTTCACGTATGGCACTTAACTGACTGATATTCATGTAAATATAGCATATTTGTGTGTGTGTGTGTGTGTGTGTGTGTGTGTGTCAGTTAGATGTAGTATCAGGCTGCTGTTTCTGCTGTGTTATCTTATGCATGTGGATTGTACTCTTGAATTCATTCTTTGGTTTTCTGCATGTTCTTTTCATGAAGATTATTTAAGCACATCTCTGGTTTGCACAGAGGTATTCTTCTTTTGATTTGTTGGTGTGTTGATTTGAATCTCTGACAGTTGACTTGAACTCCGCATAAACTGTGTGCAAATGGTAGACCAACTGCTATGCACGTGTTCACTGTTCTTTTTTTTATATTTACTTAATGCCTATGTGTTTGATTTGATTTTGGCGGTAGGGTTATTGTTGTGGAGTAGTTTTTGCACTGAAGGTTGTAATTGGGTTATGTCAGTTGCTAATCAACTTAACGCACCCAAAATGTTAGAAACTTGGTAATCTTCCACTGAAAGCTGACTCCTTAGTATTCGGTTAACTGCTGACTAATATCAACTGCCTACTAAACTCCAACAGAACTCTAAAGAACTCCTATGAACTTCCCAAGAACTTCTGTTATCTTCCTGTTAACTCTTATTAATATAGGAGGGAGAGTCCATTATCTGAGGAATAGTTGTGTTTCCCCATAAGTTATTTACTGGTTGAATTTGCATGACATCAGTTGACCAAATAAGCTATGTCCAGGTTATATCTAGGTCACCAGAAATATGGAAGAATAGAAAAAGGAAAAGGGTGTATGTAGTGAGAGAGATAATTTCTCTGTCTCTCTATTAGTAAAGAGGAAAGGATATATTCCAATACACTTTAACTGCTACCTATCTACTCACCACAAAACACTTTGTTCAATCCATGGTGGTAGATTGTTCATATTCTATTTTTTGCTTTTCCAGTTCTTCTACCGATCCCATTGTGATTTTCAGGTCTTGAACTCACAGTTACCAGGGAACACGATATAATTTAATTAACACTTCAAAAGATTAATTAAACAGAAGTAGTGGTTTCTTCCTTGTTTCCTATTTATGATTGAATTTCTTATTCCTTCTAAACTTGCTTCATTCTCTTTCATTTCCAGTAGTCCATTTTGTCTTAGTGATATTATTGCATTCTTTGGAGTGAATTGATTTTAAAAAAAGAAAAAACAAGTAATACACTCCACCATATGCCAAGTGTTGCAATTCTGGAGGGAGTCATGTGAGTACACTGGCAGTTGGCCTTCACCTCCTCCTCCTTGTTTTTATTCATTTTTTCTTTTTCTTATTTTTATTCATTATTTTCTTTTTCTTATTTTTTCCTCTTTGTTTCTCTCCTTCTTCCTCATATTTTTTCTCCTCCTTCTTGTTTCTCTCCTTCCTCATCTTTTCCTCTTCTTCTTTGTCTTCACTCTCTCTTTCTTGTTTTTCTCATTCTTCTTGTTTCTTTAGTAGTATTTGATCTTTCTTAATTCAAGGCCCCCCAGAAAGTATTTATCTCTATGATAGATCTACCAAGGAGATTGTCACTGATTCATTCATTCAATGGTTTTCTCTTTGCTCATTCCACAGGGACTGATGACATTTTTTTTTTGTTCGCATATCAGTAATGTCTGACAAGTGTCTCTTCCCAAATATGTCTTAATTTCTGCTTTTTTTTATTATTATTCTCTGACCTTAATAATGTTTTTTCTCATGTTCTTTCACACGCATATTGGTAGCTTTATTGCTTTGCTAGGGGTGAAATGATTACAAAAATTTATCTGTCTACTTGTCCTGTTTGCAATTTGGATTGCAAATACTCTTGGGAAAGGTTTGAATCTATCACTTCCTCCCTCTCCCAATTATAGATTAAATAGCAGGGTAAACTGGCTGTTCTATCTGTGGTAGTGTTGTGGAGTAAATAAAACACTCTTGGTAACACACATGAACTAGGCAAGATGCCCTAAATAAAGAACTCAGAGTTCAGCATCAGAATTTCTGATAGTGTTCATTAGAGTAGCATTGGAGTCAGTCAAGACATATAACTGTTCATAGCAAGTTCTGACAGTAGAGACAAGGAATCAAGTTATATGGAAGAGGAAAGAATACATTTTTTTGCTGTGGTGCACATAACTGTGATGACAAAATAAAAACCATATTGATGTAATTCTTTTCCTTTGCTGTGCATATAGGAAAACCAATATTTTTAAATATGGAAGAATTATTAATGGTAAAAAAAATGATAAAAATACAGCAACAACAGTTGCTGGAATTCAGAAACAACAACAAAAGTTAATTGAAATAATTCAGAAGAAAACAGAAAATTCCACAAGTTTTTTCTCTCCTGATGTGTCAAATGTCATAGCTGAATTCACATACAATTTAGATTTCATTATCTTTTCTGATTATTTTAGAAGATATAAGCAAATTTACAGAGAAAAATGCAGTAACTGGGAAGTCAAGAAATAAGACTTTTGTTGATAAATTTAGTGCCAGTAGAATATGAAAAATATTGTAATTTTCTACTACTGAGAAAACCTGAAGAAATGGTAATATTCTGACTAAAATATTTAGCAAGAAAGATTTGTTATTCAATACTCATTAGAAGTGCTTGAATCTGAAAAAAAAAGATTAAGGTTTTGTCACATATGTTGAAGTCATTAGCAAGGTGTGAGAAAGATTCAAATTAAATTAGCTGACTCCGGATATGTTTAACGGATTAATTTTCGTTCAGGATTAACAGTGAAAAAGATGCATAAATACATCCTTAAATCCTACAGACACTGCAACAGAATCAAAAACTAACATTACAAGAAATATTGGACAAATGTCATAATCCTAAATCTGATATGCGATGTGGAGGAAACCGAAGAAAAAGAATGCACATATATACAAATCATAGAAAAATGTGGCAAAAGAAAAACTAATCTGTTTCAGATGTGGAAGGTTACATTTTGGAGACAATTGTCCCTTTAAGAATTTAAAGTGCGACAAGTGTGGAAAAGTAGGACATAAAAAGTCATATTATAAAATTAAAGCAAAGAAAAGCTCTTACAAAAAAAATAGTACATAGCATTGAGATAAAAATAAAAATTAATTACAGATCCCTCCCCCCCCCCCAAAAAAAATAAAATTGTGTATGACAATAATGTGGATATAAAAATGCACTTAAACACTAGTAGTGATATCATAATACTCCAAGAAG
Source organism: Ascarosepion bandense (assembly GCA_037127315.1). NCBI lineage: Eukaryota > Metazoa > Mollusca > Cephalopoda > Sepiida > Sepiidae > Ascarosepion > Ascarosepion bandense. The sequence continues at coordinate 3,184,859 of JBBBDQ010001621.1, read as the reverse complement.
CCACATGAAAAGTAAAAGAAAAATCTTTTAAAAAGAAAAGATGTGTCATGTCAGGTGAGAAATTATTATTATTGGTAAAATGACTTGTAACATTTCATTTTGTAACAAGCATGTAAAAGCTAAGGCTCATGTACTTAAAAAAAACTGCAAGCTTATTTGGTACTGACTGGATATAATTATTCAAGTTATGAGATTTACCTATAAATATTTATTGTAAAAATATAAATGAAGAAGTGATCAATTTAAAAAAACAAACCATGTGAAAATTTAATGGTAAAATAAAAAAAAAGTTTTCCAGATGGTATCCTGCTGGGTCAATGCTCCAAATCAAAGCAAAATTTCAAATGTAAAATGATCAACAAAAGTATTTAAATTGAAATATACTGTACTGTTCTCAGTATTGAATCAAGTCAACAAAGAATTAGACATACTTGAAAAAACTGACCATTTAAAATAGGCAGCACCAACAGTAAATGTAAAGGAGGGAAAATCATAAAATGTTTGTGCTAATTTTGTTTTTGTTTTTTTGCTGGGTTAAACAAATATTTAGAATCACATAACCACCCATTACCAAATCCAATGGAAATTTTTGTGAAATTAAAGGGTAGAAAAATATTTTTGAAGCTGAATCTTTCTGGGGAGTATTTGCAAATACAAGTTGAAGAAAGTGAATATAGAAAGAAAAAAAGAAAAAATTGCGGTGAAAGGAAAAAAATGAAAACACAAAATAAGAAAGGCCCAGAAGAACCTATGCAAGTTCTGTATGATATCAACACCCAAGAATTTGTTGAACATACAAGTATGAGTACCAGAAAAAGGAAATATATGGAAAAACTAGTGACTGACTCAAAATAAAGAAATACAAAGTTCAGTATGTAGCAAACTCACCAGAAAGAGTGGGGATGAATACTAAGAAATAAAACAAGAAAATATTTAAGAAAATAAAATGTCAAAAGGGGGATGTTGTGGAGTAAATAAGACACCCTCAGTAACACAAATGAACAAGGCTAGATACCTTCAGCATCAGAGTCCTCAAGAAAGTTCTAAGTGTGTTAGACTACCAGTGGAGTCAGTTGAGATTTAATATTATAACCATTCGTAGCAAGTTATAACAGGTTGGCAATCAGTCTAGAAGGACTCTAAATTTAAAATTGATTTGGTCTGAGGATTACAATTTGGCAAGGCATGACGCCTACCAGGATTATGGTGAAAGCAGTGGGAGATTGGATATGATCAATGACAGACTAACAGACCAGATTATGGCATTGAATTGCAATGTTATTTAAAAGCTTCTACATATTGGTCGAAAGAGATATAATTATTTTGAGTCAGACGGAAACTGCGAGAACCTGTGACAAATGTTTGGTAGTTTTTCTCTTTTCTTTCCTTACTTGTGTATGTTGATTTTATGCTTACAGGTGTAGTTGCTACTTTGGAAAGTGTATCTATTGCTGATCATCTGTTGTTATTTGTCTTGTTGCTATTTGTCTTGGTCACAACTTACAAGTTTGGCCTGTTATTTTGGGTATCAGATAAACCTTCTCTTGAGAACTGAAGCTCAGATATTGCCCAGTAAATGTTAGTAATTATCATTAACTGTGCCAATGCTCAACAAACACATCCTTCTTATTAATGATTTCAGCTAATTTAATAGGGTATATTAACTTATTTTTAATGTGTTGTTCCATCCCTGCGTCAGGTAGTGTTAAAAAGTTGCCTACTTCAGTTCATTGTAAGAAGCAAACAATCCACACAGAAAAATGCAACTGGTGTCTATTAACTGATATGAGTTATCTACCCTAGGCATTAAAAGAATAAGAAAGAATCCAGTACTATAGATTGGATGGTATTGATTTGGAATTCCAAGAAGAATGGTAAAACATTCCATGAGTGTATAACCAAGATGAACAAACTGCTCTGAATAGTTAACAGTAGATAAGCCTGGAAAACAACCTTATAATTAGAAGTGAAAAGGTCTGGAGTTATCTCCCTTGGATAAACTCTATTTTTGTCAGTTTATAATTAATTAAAAAAGAAATTACTAAAACTGATTGGACTGAGAATTGCTTTATTCTCAAAGTTATCTGATGTAATGAATAGGTAATGAATATGTATATCCCTTCGTTCACACCTCACTGGAATGTGGTTGGCTGGTATCAGCCATAAATACAGATGAAGGCAAAGACATCCAGAGTGAGTGAGTTAGATCTAGAGATCTTTCCACCAGAGGTCTATTGGTCTATCACCATGGACTACGCCTATGTCTCAGGATACTGCATACGATGAGTACCGACAATTATGTCTATGTACTAGATTGCCCTCCTCGTTTACCTTTGCCTTAACCACTTAACAACCTCATATTGATATATATCCCTTTTCGGGACATATCATTACCACAACCCTCTAAAAATGCTTTTGCAGAAATTGCATTGCAAAGTGCTGTTTTGCTGCATTATGGTAGCACAAACATTAATAATTATAAATGTATTTTAATATGAATGAGTTTTGTCAAAAATACAGTTTACGAACATTTCTTTTATCTCCTATTTTATTAAATAATGCAAGAAGAGTAAATTAAAAATATTCTTTCCTTTTAACTGAAATCTTTCTTTTGAACCCAGCAAACTATCTAAACCAGGGATCAGTAACCTTTTGGAGAGTGAGGGCCCAAAAGCTATGTAGAATCATGGAGGAGGGCCAAACAGCTATGGCTCCAGTGTCATGGAGAAGAACCATGTTATTAAATATGTGAATAAATTTTTTATGTGTTTGAAGAAAGCAAGGATTCAATATCATTTAACATCTGATGGGAATTTTGTTAAAAAAAAATATTACATCTTAAAAATAAATGTTTCATAAATCAGTACTAAAAAAAAAAAATCCATTAAAATCAGTTGAAAACACCATTTTATATTCATTTAAAAGTGCCCGCTCACAAAGCAATTTCACAGAAAAAGTGAAAGTGAGGCCATATGCTAATTTTGGCAATCTCTACAAATAAAAGTAACACATTCTCAAGGTAAAAAGAAATAATTTTTTTAATTTCGACACAATATATTCAGACTATCAACTGTCACTTTGGTTTGGTTTACCTATATTTATGTTGTGTCTAGTGGGCCGGACAAGATTCACTCAAGGTCCGGATGTGGCCCACGGGCCGGGGGTTGCCAACCACTGATCTAGACAGTACTGAAATAATAAATGTATGTAAAATTAAATCTTTTTTTTTTATATCCTTTTAAATAATGCCTATTTTGGTAGGAGTAATTTAAAAACATAAATTTTTCGTCATCAATATCATTGGTATTTAGTTCAAGGACACTGTCTAAAATTAACTTTTACAACTTATCAATGATATATTGACACAAGTTATTTTTTATTTACTTTTGAGGTACTTGCAATGGCCAAACATTTCAGTTTGTTACCAGATCCTATTGAAAAAATTGTCCAATTAAATCAGTTTAAGTGAAGGGCAATATATTCTGAAGTTGAATGTTTGAAAACTGCTGCTTACTATTGTGTGGATTAAAATAAAAACACAAAACAAAATAAAATAAACACAAAAAAAGAATAATAATCTCCCAGGAGGTCTCTGACAGGAAGGGCCATCTGTGCGTGTGCAAGAAAAGAGGGACTCCCTGGTGTCAAAAAGAAACAGAATCAGCCTTTTTAGCTTAGACTTTTGACTGGAGAAGATATGCCGTTTACTCGGGGAAACATTTCCCCTCAAAAGATAGTTGCAACCCAGTAAATAAAATTGAGTCCTAAGAGTATTTCTAGTGTCTTCGTCTCCTTCTTTCTTTCATACATTTTATTTCAGTTTGCATGAGCAACAAAAGTAATTCCATATGTAGCGGATATCTAATCAAAAGAACCAGAGCTAACCCCAGAAGTAACCACAACATCTAAACTATACCATAAAGTTCTACAATATTATTTGTTATTTGCATTGGTCTATATCTGGAAAAGATGAGATGAGCCATCATTGAAATGAATAGGCACATTCACCAGTTTTCAATGAAGAACAGAAAGAAATGCAATTAGGCCAAAAATATAGCTTCAGATAGGTGTGACCACCATAAAATAGATGTGAAGCTTGTAAAAAGCCCCCTATTTCTTTAAAGAATAAACCGTCTTGTTTCCAATTTCCCAAAGAGTACAAATCTACATATAAAGGTATATTACAACATGGATAAGCAAAGCATTTTTGTGTTGATGTGTGACTGAGCTGTTATTAGATAAATGCTAAGTTAACCAATGCAATAATGTTTTATTATGTAGCAGTAGTGGAAACTTACCTTGGTGACCCAAAAAGGCTAGAGTTGCATGTATGTTTTGCAGTGGAGCATAGAAATAGCAAATTGGTGAGCTTCAGACTGAAGGTGAATCAGGCAGCACTTTGTGTGGATGAAAGTGGTGGTGTTGATTGTAGCCATTTATTTATTTATTTATTTTTTTTATTTATTTATTTTTTTTGCTGATTCTGGTCGATGGCTGGTCAGGTATGCTCATTCAGAGACTGTCTGGTTTTTGACAAGGAGAGTGGCTTACTTGAGATTGAGAAACATTGATTTGTAGAATTCTTTTGCCTATCTGCTGCTATGAAAATCGGTTCTCTGTGCAGAGCTTGGAAGTTTTTTTCCGTCTGAATCTATCCTGCACAAATATAAATCTACCATCTGCCCATGCATTGAATACTGCTGCCACATCTGGTCAGGTGCCCCTGCTGTTCTCCTCAGGGTTCTTGACAAAATACAACGGAGAGTCTGTAATGTGATCGATACCGACTTGGCAGACCGGCTGCAGTCACTCTCTCACTGGCATGACATGGCTTCCCTGTGTCTCTTCTATAAATACTTTCACAGCCTCTGCTCTGATGAACTTAGATCACTGATGCCCTCTAGGTATGAATTTGCACAAGATACTAGATTAGCAACTAGGTCCCACCCTTTTACAGTGAAACCAATAACCACAATTTCTACTCCAACAGCTTCTTTTCTCGCACTTCTCACCTGTGGAATTCCTTTCCACATGCTTGCTTCCCCAACAGCTACAATCTCCAGGAGTTTAAATGTAAGGTCAATAGATACCTCCTAACACACTAACTTGCATCCATTCTCTCAAACACTCTTCCCATCTACCCAACCCTCATCCTTGGTATCCCTACCCGTCTATCACCCTCCTTCTGACATTTCCGATATATAAAAACAACTTTTTCTCATCACCTTCCCCTATGTAACCCCTTGCGCAATAGTGGCAGTGGAATGCCTTGCTTGGGGTGAAATAATTAAAAAAAAAAATCAGATTTGCTTTATTTAGATTTGTGTTTCAGCTACTTCTGATTTTTACACAGGAACTAATGTTAACATTATTTGAAATGTTATTAGAGAGACATTCGAGACATTAGCTTAAGTTGTGATTTATTTTTATATTTTTTTCCGATGGAGGTACTAGATTGGCAGCTAGGTCTCATCATTTTTACAGTTGAGGTAGTTAAGTAACATTCAGTTTTATGCTAACAGTTTTTTCTCTCACACTTCACTTGTTGAATTCTCTTCTAGTTTCTTGCTTTCCAGTCAACTTTGATCTCAAAAAAATCTAAAAATTTAAATAAAATATCAGTTGTCATCTTTCTTCTTAAATTCTGTGCTTTTATTGACCTCTCTCCTTAATTTCCTTTTCTTTTATCAAATTCAATCACTCTGTCTTAGTGGCTTTATCACCTTACATGGGGCGAAAGGATTTAAAGCAAAACCATGTTAGAAGTTGATCAATGAAAGAAAAATATTTTATATAAACTATAAAAATGACTACAATTTATAAAATCTAAATACTTTCCCCTCCCCAATTTATAGGCAGAAACACACAAATACATACTGGGATTTTCTCCTAGCCAATAAAAGAGGCCCCTTCTCAGTTTCATCTGGCTTGGTCACAGTTTGATTAGCTAGGTATATGATAGTGACGACCAGCCTCAACCTTCTGCCCCTACCATTTTTGGCCTTGTGCCAAAATTATAAGTTTATATGTAATAAATCTTGACTTAGGGTCTGTCTTGAAAACAGGACACTGTGTTTGATTATCTAAATTCACTCTTGTCTGTCAACCCCAATTCTTAGTTTGTGAATTTTTTTACTGTTGCTTTGCCTTGTTATTAAGTTGTTACAAAAATAATGGCCACTTATATTTTGCAAGCCATTTTAACATGGTATTCACGGTATATATTAGTTGAATTTCACTATACATAATAATTAATGTGTGCTTTTTAATAATTTTTAGCTTATTTTTGGACAGAGATATTATATGACAATAATTTATATGACAAAACATGATCTTTGGTTGCTTCTTGCATGGGCTCAAACTTCTGTCAATATCAACAGAGCATGGAAAGATGGGTCTACATGTGATCAGACAGTACGAAGGTGGTTCCAGAAATTCCATACTGGTGATGAGTTTTGAAGATGAAGAAGGTAGAGGACAGTCATGCAGTTGTTGAGCAAAACCTACATCAAAGTGTCAGAGAAATGTCTCAGACACTTGGTGTCGGCACTGTAACAGTCTAACACTATTTGCAGAGTATTGGCAAGGTGAAAAAACTCAATAAATGGGTTCCACATGACCTCAATGAAAATCAAAAACTTATATGTTTTGAAGTATGCTTGATGCTCTTCCTGCGTAACACCAATGATCCCTTTCTTGACCGAATTAATCAGTTGTAATGAAAGTGGATCCTTTATGATCAATGGCATGATCATGATAAAATCCGAAACATTTCCCAAAGCCAAAATTGCTTCAGCAAAATATTATGATGACTGTCTGGTGGTTTGCAATTGGTGTTATTCACTACAGCTTTCTGGAAGCCAACCAAACTAGATGGCCACATGTTGCAAGAATGCAACATGTTACAAAAGCTCACAGACTTGGGATACGAGAACTTACCACATCCTCCATATTCTTCTGATTTATCACCCACTGATTATCATTTTTTTTAAGCACTTAAGCCCATTTTTAAATGGTAAAACTTTTAAGTCCAAATCAGAGCTAGAATCAGCTTTCAAAGCGTTCATTGAATCACAGCCATTAACATTTTATCAATAAGGAATAAATAATCTTGTTGATTGATGGCAGAGGTACATAGATTCTCAAGGCTTGTATTTTGACTAATTTCAACATTTCTACAATTTTTCAAGAATAAAATTGTTTCTGAAATTGGCCATTATTTTTGTAATAACCTAACACTTTTAATTTGTCTGCTTTGTATTTTCTTTTTTTTTATCTTGTTCTTTTCTTTTTCTTTTTTATTGCTTAACTTTGTCAACTTTGTTGGACAGTTCTGTCATTTATTTACATTTAGCAATGGCCCCTCACTCAACACAAAAAAAACTATAACACAAGCTAAAGCAGCATTTGAAATAGCCTGACATGATAGTTACTGACACAGCTGTCAAAAATACAAGGCTTATATTGATAGACAAAATCCTATCACTTCATAAAACTTATTTGATAATGGCTTATAGAAATTGAAAAGTCTCAGAAGAATTGGACTACTTCTGTTCAAATTCCCCCAAGGAACAAGTCTAAACATACAAGAGGTCTTTCTCTCAGCTTTCACTAACCAGACAAATCAGTTGGCATTGTTTTTCTTCTAGTTTGCATGAATATGCACAAAAACTGGGTGAGGCCTGTTGGTACATTTATAAGGAAAACAAAAAGTGGTAATACCATGGTGAGAAATGAAGATCCAAACCCTTCAAGGAATTCACTTGTGCAATCTGGTTGGGTAGTTAGATGACACTGGGGGGAAACTTCTGCCATATCATGTTAGCTGATCACATTTCTCCTTGTAACCAACCCTCTGCCCATCTTCACATGCAGCATGCAACTGTTTTTTTATATATGATGTGCAAGTGCCAATGGACATCTTAGAACTACACTGTTTCAACTACGCCTGGAAAAAGAAAATTTCCAACATCTGGCCACATGTCACTTTTTATTTGCTGTTATTCATCTGCTACATGGTCAAAGAGCCACTCAAGGTAGTGAGTTACATAATGAGGAAAGAAGGAAGGAGCTAGGGATGCATATTATAAGGATTTGTAGGGTAGATAACACTTAAATTAAAGTGGCCAAGATCAAGGAAGCAGCATCTTGGTAGGCCATTCTACAATGCAACAGTTCTGGGAAAGAAGCAATCTGAGTGAAACAATTATCTTTATTAATGGAATATGAAAAAAATAACATGTACATGGCATGACAAGTCCTACCTGTGAAGGTCTGGACTCATGGGACCAAAGAATGTAACTGACCATGAAAATAGTGAGGGGCTAGGTACATTTTCTTTTTATCTATTATTTTATTCCTTTTTGGTCAAGTGTGTGGTCATCCTGAAGACCCTATTTCACAGACTTTACTACTGGTCACAAAAGTAGAAAACTTAGATAAAATCATTTACTATTTTTTCCCTGTGGGTGTCCTAATCATAACTGTCATGTCAAACCAGAAAAAAATGGTTCAAATTATAAAAAAAAAACATCTTAAAACAGAGGACTTTTATTGGGCTTCAACCTAACTTGCCCAAATGATTGTATGTGCATATATATATAATATTATTGTTAACGAGTTTTTGGTCTTAATTAAATTAGATCAGTATACAGTTGTATTAAAAATTTCTCAATACGTATATATTGTATAATGTAGAGCATTTGAATATTTTCATTTGAAAGCCAGTTATTTATGCAACCTTGGTTTTAACTTTTTGGTATCTTCAGGCATTTTATAACAATTGATTCTCTAATGTTTTTATTATTTTCAAACTTACAAGAGATTTTTATGTATACCTTGCTGGAAATTTAAAATAACTGAAATTTTGAAATTACTTTTTTAAGGAACTTAAACACATTCATCCAGGATGATTCTAAAATATATTTTCTGTTGTGCTTACATCTTGATATCAATTCAGATCTTTCATTTGATAATGTTTTTTTCTGGAAACAATATTATGGCTCACATTTTTTCCTAGCACAATCTGCAGACACCACCACCATTGTAAGGTTGTTCTTTTTATTATGCTTCATGTTATACTAGGGTTGTTGCCATTTTTTTCTTTCAATTTCCACATGTTGTTAGACAGGCACAATTTTTAAGGTTTTCTAGCTTGAAAATTCTGTGTTTATAACTGTTTAATTGTATGTTGAGTTTTCCTCTCAATATTTTATACATAGTGAACTTAAATTCAAATATATTAAATTATCAGTTTGAAAAATGCACATGATTGCATTATGCATGAAACTTTGAGTTGTGCCATTAATATAGGAAAATATATATATATATATATATATATATATATATATATATACTTATGAATTAATTGTACATTGCAACACGGAAATTTCCATGTTTCAAGATAAATTCTCTTCATCAGTCAATGTTGATTGTGAAAATAATTAACTTATTAATAAGTTTAATTTAAATACAAAAATACATCTAGCAAAAATGCTATTTATATATATGGGAAGCTTTAAATGTAATGAAAGCCTTAAAACTAATCCATGGTCCTGAAGCTCAAACTCTTTGGACATTGGCACAAAAGACTAAAAAGCAATAGTTGTTTCCAGTTAAAGCGAAACCGTAGACTGAAAGAAAAATGAATGGATGTAAGTCAAATTTTGATTTCCTGGTATCAAATAAGTTTCCTTCGTCGTAAACTGAATTTTGAAGTCTAAATAAGTCCTCTGAGTAAATGGTATCATGGCTGAGACTAAGAACTACAATTATACCTACTTAGAGCTAAACCCAAAGCAAAAACTAAAATAAAAGGGCTGATAAAAATACACACACACACACACACACACCTCTTGCCTTTTATATATATATGTATATATATTATTAATTTTCTGCACTATTGTAAGAACTGCAACCTTGAAACTTCTGAATTTCGTTTCTTATGTCTTTGTCTATGAGTGTATCAAATTTGATTAAAATCGGACCACTCCTTCTATCACCCCTTTTTTTTTATTATCGATTTTCAATATTTATCGGGGGGGTATCTCGACACAAAACCTAGCTAAGAACACTTGCAGATGCTTATAGTACAACTGTGTAAATTTTCAAGAAAATTGGTTCAGCCGTTTTGGAGTCTATAGGTAATGGACACGCACAGACAGTTTCATTTATAAATAAGTTTATATATATATATATATATATATATATATATATGTGTGTGTGTGTGTACAAAACAGGGCAGATATGTATATTTTGAGAATCAGGACAGATGTGTTCAGAAGCACTGTTCTGGTTTAGTCTGTGTCAGATCTAATAATTGTTTCCTGAAAGGGATGCATGTTTGAATCCTGTCGAAGGACGCATATTTTTCTATCAAGATTTCTCAAATATTCAGGCCAGTAGATGTAAATCAATAAATATACTGCTTAATAATAATAAAAACAGAGCATTTACTTAAATATGAGTACACATTAAAAATAACATTTAAAAAAAAAATTAAAAATATATAGTAGGCATCCATTATTGTTGCAAGATAAAGTTAGCAGCCTGTTTGATCAAAATTCAGTTTTTTAGTTGTGAGGCTGGAGTGATCTCTCTTGGAGATATATATATAAATGCATATTTTCTTTTTTTTTTTTTTTTTTAATCATATCACCCTGAGCAAGGCGGTAATGCCACTGATGTGCAGGGGGCTATGTAAGAGTGAAATGATTTGGAAAAGAGAAAGCCGGAAACCACATCCTAAACAGGGAACAAGGGATGAGTCTCTACACCTGTACAATAGACGTTGGTGGAGTGTGAACCGGGCAATAGTTTAGTCTATCTACTCCAATTGAAAAAAAAAAGAAAAGAAAAAGAGAAGTGAAAAGATTGGAAAAGAGAAAGTGATGTCATGTTTGCTGAAATGCTCCACAAAATATTTTTTTTTTTTTCATATCCGCATAGAACTATTTTTGGTTACTTCTATTATAATCTACTAACTCCATTACATTCACTTCTCCCTCAACTATGGATTAAATAGCAAGATTGACTCGCTCATACAGCATTAGATGGCAACCAGTCCACGACAGAAAGAATTGGCATGAAAATCTTCTACCTTGTCAACAGGAATTTTAAAATAGGGGAGGAATTATCCAATGCTTTTTTGAATGCATAACAGGAATTTTAAAATAGAGGAGGAATTAGTCAAGACTAGCAAAATAATATTGTACACACTTTCATCCAGGTTTGTATGAGGCTAAAATGTATTTTCAAAGGTGGACATCCAGACATTATTTCATTTAGCAACTTTTCTCTTTCTGGAAATGATAATATATTTTTGTAGTGTGATTTAATATCAAACAAAAATTAGTATTTTAACATTTATTTCTTATTTGTAGTACTCTTAATCCAAGGTACTTAAGGTATGGTACTTAATATAAGGTATTATATATAAGGTACTTAAGGTCGGTGTATAATAAGTGTACCAGAAGTATTGTCACTGTGTCATCAAATTTCATGAATTGCAAGATATACAAATTGATAAACTGACCTGATTTTGGAATTATAGATCTTAGTACTTGCTACTGTATTTAATTTTAATGATTATTTAAAGTTTACTAAAGCTACCGGAAGTTTTCTTTCTTTTCTCTTTAGCTGCATGAAATTACAATACAACCATTAACTTTCAAAAGTTATGATTTTCTTTAAATAAAAAATGTAAAAATAAAGCCTAAATAATTTTCTTTCTTTTGGTTTTTCTTTCAGCAATCCTGCTGCTTGCATTCCAACTTTTACCTTTCCCAATGATGCGAGCAATAGTTTCTCGGGGTATTCATCCAACAGACCAAGGTAAGTTTTTATGCAAGTAGAATGAGGAAAAAAAAATTCTCTCTTTTTTAATTTTCTTATTTCGTTATTGTTTAGTTTCAGAATCTTTGAATATTATTTTTGCCTGAAGTGTGTTTTTTTTTTAGTTTCTTGTTTTTTTTTATAAGTTATTTTTCAAGAAAAATCATTCATTGTTCAAATTGGAGGACACAGTCATCCTTGAGTTAATAATAACAAATTGTTAAAAAGGATTTTTTTTTTTAGGAGAAGCATTCATCTTTCAAGTTGAAAGACGCAATCATTTTTGTGTTGGTCGTAGCGTCTTGTTAAAACTGTTTTGCTAACAAGGTGGGACATTCGTCTTTCAAGTTGGACAGTTGTCTTTGCATTAGTTGTGATTTGTTGAAAACAGTTTTGCTTTCAAGGAAAGATATTCATCTTTGAAGTTGGAAGGTGCAGTCGTCTTTCCGTTAATCGTAGCAGCTTGATAAAAATGGTTCTGCTTTCAAAGAGGAGCATTTACTTTCAAGTTAGAAGAAACAGTCATCTTTGTATTAATTATAATCAATTATATAGAAATGATGTTGTCAATAAAAAAACAAAAAAAAACTGAGTTTCCAGTCTCCTAATTACGTATTTGATTTGATTTAAGGAAGTTGAGGTTACAGCCAGGCCTTACACAAAAGCAGGCAACCTGGAAAAGCACCATCAAAAAAACTGTCCAACCCATGCTAGCATGAAAACAAGCATTAAACGATGTTGATTACACATTTTCTTTTTAAGTTTGAGATATTGAGTGATAAATCAATTCTACTAGTTTCCTTATAAGGAAAGCCTATGATGAAGGGAAAAAAAGGTTTTGTGTGACTTGTTTCCTTCTTTAGGATTTCAACAGGCTTATGACTTCAATGACATCCTAAAAGAAAAAAAAACTAGGCTTTAATTTGAGGAAGTTCTAAAACTAAAAGATGAAACTTGTTACACAAAATCTTCTCTCATTTTGTCATAGATTTCCCTAAAATTGTTCTTGATATACATATAGTCATCCACATACAGGCCTATTTCGATGTATCATAGCTCATTAGTGTGGATAGTCATCTGATTGCTTCAAGCCGGGATTGAAACTCAACCAGTTTGGCATCAGTCAAGCATTCTACTCCTAAGCTATCAGTGTACATCAGAAGAAAAGTAGATTTTAATATGTTATATACATGATGGCTACAAATGCCAGAAGCCAAGAGTGTTCATTTCATGACTGAAGAACAAATGTGTAAATAGCAGTAGCAGCCAGTGTTATATATATATATATATATATATGTAGCAGCCAGTGTTATATATATATATATATATATATATATATAATAACAATAATGATATAAACTGATGGGTGTATATTCCCCACTTATGTAATTTTTCATTGTAGTAGAATATCCTGCTACCCTTCTGGTACAGTTGGATGGATGAGTCCATCTGTTATAGGAGAGTTATAGCTACTGATTAGCATGGAGGGTGTATGTGGTAGAGTATATTGCAGTAGACTAATCTCTCCGTGACACACTTGTACAGAGTTATTCGGTTTGCTCTACAACTTTCATATTTGGTAGTTTACCACTTGGGTGCATAATTCATTATTGTACCTTTCCCAAGGATGCAACATTTTTACTTTTTATAAAGATGTAGCGATATATTATTTCACTACCTGATGAAGGTGCACTTGGCACCGAAACCTGAAAGCTTCGGAGTTGCAGTCCTATATGTTTTTATTATAAAACTAATAATAATTCTATCTACACACACACACACACATATATATATAATTCCAAGTGAAGAGGACTCAAGGTTTTTTTTTATTTTGAGTGCTCTGGCATTTATTTTATTATAAACAGTGCTCAATATAATGAGTATTATAGAGCATAATATAATTATATGGTTATGTCAATTTTACATTGCGACATGGAAATTTCTATGTTTTGAGATTAATTCTCATCATCAGGCAATTTTGGTGTAGTTGTGCAGATGATTTACATTTAAATGACAAATTCTTTTGGTTTACTGTGAATGTATGTGGGTGTTTTTTTTTGTGTGGCTAATCAGAATGGCGATTCACTTTGGGGTTTGACCCCGAAGAATTTCTGTGCTAACCAACTTATATATATAGTGTATTGAGGCAGCAAATAATTATCTAAACATATATTGTTAAATATAACAAACAATGAATGTTTATTATGTTTAATCATGAGTATTATTGTTATCAACTAAAATCTGTCTAATATTACATACATAGCCATGTATGTAATATTAAACAGATTTTACTCAATAACACAATTATACTCACACATATGCACAATAAAAAGAACCCTCAGATATTGGAGGCCATCTACATTAAATCAAAGCAAGCCACACTCAATAAAATCACATTTCAATCTGGTCACAACACATTACGTTGCATTTAGACATATGGTTCTGTTAACATTTTGGTTTCTCACACGGCGTGCTGTCATAGAACCACATTACAAATTTACGAACTGCATCTGCTATTATTGTCATATAGCAAGGTTTTACGTCAACACAAAAAAATATCATCTTTGATGGTGGACGTCTTCATGTTAATATCCCTACAACCACTCTGAAGATGGCTCATGTGAGCCAAAAGCTTAGAACCAGTGTAATAAAAAAATAACCCAAATGTTAGACAATTTTTGTCTTTATTTTCACCAGAAATTAAAGCCAAAATATGACGTTTAGAACGGCTCATGATTAAACATAATAGACATTCATTGTCTATTATATTTAACAATATATGTTTTATTTTTTTTCCCTAATCATTTAACCCCAAGCAAGGCAGAAATGCCACTGGTGTGCAGGGGGTTACATAAGAGGTGAGTGATGAGAAAGAGGAACCAGTTGCAGGGGAGTCAGAGAAAGACTAAGAAAAGGATGAGAATACAGGTGTGAAGAGGGCTGCCTGAGAGTGGAGTGGAAAGAAAGAACAAAATGATACAAGGGTTGTCAGGAAAATTATGTGAGTCAAGAAGATAAGAGATGGCAATTGACTTTGCATTTAAATTCTTGGAGATTGTAGTTTTCAGAGAAGCAAGTATACGGAAGGGAATTCCACAGGCGAGAAGTGTGAGCAAAGAAGCTGCTAGAGTAGAAGTTGCAGTTACATTTGATTGGTTTCACTATAAAAGAGTGGGACCTAGTTGCTGATCTTGTGGCTCGAGTAAATTCATATATAGGGGGCACCAGTGAGCTAAGTTTATCGGAGCAGAAGCTGTGAAAGTATTTATAGAAGAGACAGAGTGAAGCTACATTACATCGCTGAGAGACTGGAATTGAGCTACCAGGTCGGGATCAATTTCATAACTGATTCTTCGTTGGATTTTGTCAAGAAGCTCGAGATGAATAGCAGGGTCACTCGACCAGATGTGACAGCAGTATTCAATGCACAGGCGAATGGTAAATTTATATATGTGCAAGATAGATTTAGATGATAAAAACATCCTGGCCCCTACAAAGGGAACCAACCTTCTCAGCAACAGATTTTGCTATGGATTTAATGTAGTCATCACTTGAGGTCAGCTGATAGATTTAGGACAAGAAGGTGCATTGTTTTGCTTTCCAGGAGATTAGCCAGATCCATTTTGATGGGTGGGGGGTAGGAGCAGTTGTCTATGATGGTTAAAGGATAGTATCTTTGTTTTGGAAGCATGAAAATTTACAAGCCACTTCTTACCCCAGTCCACCACAGATTGGAGGTCCTTTTAAGGATCAGCAGTGAAGTTTTCTCTGTCAGCCTTGGCAGATTTCTTATCGACGTGGGAGTAAATTGTTCTTTAGATAATTATCTGCTGCCTCAATACACTAAATATATGTAATCTTTTCACACAAGGTGCAGAACTATTCTTGTTTCTGAAAAACACAAAAATAACAAAACTGAAGGCCATTGTTTCAAGAAGGAATTATAAATAGTAATAAACTGCACGAAAACCGAACGCATGGTCGTCAGTAAAAAGGGCAGCTCAAAATGCCAAATACAGGTTGGAAATACCAGAATCAAACAGGTACAAAAATTTAAATACCTGGGAAGCATTATAACAGAAGACGGAAAGTACGACACAGAGATCCGAAGGCGAATTGGTATGGCGAAGGAAGCATTCCAGAAGATGAGTAAGGTATTAAGAAACAGGACAATTTCACTAGAAACTAGGAAGAGAGTACTGGATTGCTACATGATGTCCGTCCTTCAATATGGCAGTGAATGCTGGACAATACCATCAAAGATGAAGGAAAAACTTGAAGCAACTGAAATGTGGTTCTACAGAAGGATGCTGCGAATCTCATGGATCGAGCATGTGAGCAATGATGAGGTCTTGGAAATGATGGAAACAAAAAGGAAATTAATACTGAGCATCAGAAAGAGACAACTGAAGTTCCTGGGACATGCAATGAGGAAGGAGGGCTTAGAGAACCTGATAGAGGGGAAAAAGAGACAGGGGAAAGCAACGGATATCATATTTGAACCTAATCAGGTGGATGACAGAACGAGGATTGTACGGTGTAACAGGAGATGGCGTGCTCAGAGCCACCAGGAATAGGGAAACGTGGAAAGCCATGATTGCCTACATCCTGAAGGGACAGGGCACATAGAAGAATGTCTTAATAATTAATTTTTTATATCTTTATAATTTATGGATAGGTAGAGGAGGCTTTTTCATGAGGTGATTTTGTTAAGGCATTTTGTGATGGGTTTGTTTGTGTATAGTTGTTTAATGTCTAAACTCTCTATAGACATGTGAACCATTTTAATGTTTCTTATTCTTTGAAGTAAGTCATCCAAATGTTTGTGTAGTGATTATGGTGCATAGGAACGGTATTGAAATTTTAGCAATTGCTCTCGGTAACTTGCACTATTAATTCCAGATATGTAATTTTTAACCAATTAATGCAGCAATGGTGGTAGTGGTGGTGGGGGTTCATTAATATACCAACTGCATCTGGTGGGGGTTCATTAATATACCAACTGCATCTGGTGGGGGTTCATTAATATACCAATTGCATCTTTGTGCAGAAGAGTGAAACTACTCTCACCAAAAAATGGCAAAGATGTGGATGTTGTTTCACAAAATTCAGCATAAATAAGATAGAAAAAGTTGATGTGTCATAAAACAAACAAAAAAGAAAAACAAATTTTTAGTTTATTTCTTTTTTCTATAAATATTATATTTAATGGGTTTCTATTAATAATAAATAGGGTCAGATTAAAAACTACTTAGAATGAAAACTTTGAAAACACATCTAGAAACTTCCAAACATCCCAACAAAAGAAGTGCATTTCTTAACAAACGTTAATTAACCTCATTATGAAATGCACATCTTTTATTTTTTTTTTCTTTTATTCTGTGGGCTCTCGTGGCTGAACAAATAAGCACACCAGACTTGAAAAAGGATACCTCAGATAAAAAAGAGTGCATGATCAATTCTTCCCCAAGAAGCACATTTTTTTATATAATACTTTTAATTGTCAACATTGCCCAAGCAGATGTCCATTTCATTGTTTTTTTTTGTTTTTTTTTCTGTTTTTTTTTTTTATTTTTTTTTTAAGAAAAAACTGTACAGGAATTCTTACTTACATGGGTACTTTACCATCCAAAATATTCTATGCACATACATTTAAAAATGATTTATTGCTTTAATATACGTGACCCATATCTGACCAATAAGAATTACCCCTAAATCACAGCATGCTCATATAATGTCTCTGTTTTTTCATTTTTTTTTCTCCGCATCTGAAGCTTTAATAAAAGTGAAACATGTTAGATTGAGATACGTTTCCTAATTGTTCTTTTTTTCTTTACTCTATCATGTCAAATTTCGATCTATATCTTCTACATGCCTGTCCCTTCAGGACGTAGGTGATCATGGCTTTCTGCATCTCCCTATCCCTTGTCGCTCTTAATACCTCATTCTCCTGTTATCCCACTCAATCCCCACTCCACCATCTATCTGCTCAAGCCCATGAAGTATGTCATGTGTTGGTTTCCCTTGTCTCTCTTCCCTTCTATATGTCCCGTGAGTATCAGATTCTCCAAGACCTCCTTCCTCATTCAGTCAGTTAGGTGCCATATGTGAAACATGCTTGAGCGATCATGTCTCAAAAGAAACATGACTGACTGGGCAGAATATTATCCTGCAGTAGGTTGCCATTGCTTTCTGCAGTAGACTGGTTGCCGACCAAGGCTACAGAACCCAATCTGTCCTATTATTTAACCCATAACTAGAGGGAAGAGATGGATTATTACCTTTCCCAAGGGTATTTGTGCGTAAGTGAATGCAAGGAATTCGACTGGAATTTGAACTCGGCTCCCCGATTTCTCGTTCCGAGCTGATATTCACTGCACTACAAAGCACCTCCCTTCCTCATTACATGCCCCAAAAACTTCAGCTGTCTTTTCCTGGTGTTAAATATCAGTTTCCTTCTTGTGTCCATTCTTGCCCTTGCTTGCATGTTCTGGCCACAGTATTCTCAGCATTCTTCTGTAGAGCCATATCACTTCCTACATATACAGGTTCACTTATCATCCGGTTCACACTCCTCTTTAGTCTTTTGAACCAGTAATAGAGCTTTATCACTTGTTACCTGTTGAAGATTGGGTTTCTGGTTCCTTTTAAAGTTTTCTCATTCTTTTTCACTCTCAGTAACACCTTACATTATGACATTATTGCCTTACTTGGGTGGAATGATGAAGTATTATGTCACTACAACTTCCCTGGAGACGTGAGATTAGAAAAATCCTTTTTTCTGAATTTACTAAATCTTATTTATTTTACTTAGTAAGATTTGAACCCAAAATAAACTGAGGCCTACCTCATAATTATTTTATAGGTTCTGGGTAATATTTCTAAACTGACTCTTCTTCTGCCAGGTTTGTATCTGATCACCTTATCTTTGATACTTTTTTTTTCCCACTTAGTAATTTTATTCCTTCACTTCAAATTCTTAACTCTGTCATTACCTCATGTCACTAAACGACGTTTCATACAATATTATGACTTCATCAAGATCACTGTCCTATTACAGTTATGATAATAATAAAAAAATGAAATACATTTTCTTTTCTGCTAACTTTTTTCTTTCCTTCTCTTTTGTAGGTTCTTTGTTTGCTTTGATGCATTGTGGAGAAAGTCTGATCCATTTCCTTGCTCCTCTGATATTTACCGTGATATATGCTAGCACGTTGCGTTTCTACACTGGATTTATATTCATAGTTGCAGCCATAATGTTGCTTATTCCAGCCGGATTTACTCTGTAAGTATTTGTCACTAGCCTTTTGTTATTAGTTCATCACACACACACACACACACACACACACACACACACATATATAAAGAACACCTTTAAGCAATGCTGGTATATGCACTTAACTTCATTCAAAAACAACATGTATCGAAACCAAACATCCTTTTCTGCCTATTTTTGGAAATAAAAGGGCACAAAAAAGAAACCCAAAGTAAAATGGAAAATCCTGGAAAAAACTAGAACCTGTAACTCACTTAACGACATCTGCCCTTTATGCCTGAGTGAAAAGCTGCACATTCTAAGGTACCCCAACAATGGCGAACTATTGAACCGTAGGGATGAATTAGCAGTGTTATGTAAACATCGAAAATATTTTTCGTTAAAATTTAATTAACCAAAAGGGATTTGTCGAAACTTGTGCTCTAATATAAAAATCAACTTACAGTTAAAATTATTTACCTATTTGAAGTATTATGCGGCCCCACTAAATACCTCATTTAGATAAAATAATCCTCTCCAAAAGTTAATTAATATCCATGTTTAATCCACAAAATAAAAAATGAATATTGTATGAATAAAATAAACCCATACAACACTAAAAAGTTACTCTATTCCATCTACTCATAGTAAAATAAAAAGTGTCTAGCCTTTTTTAAAAAACCTAACATCTCAATATAAGAATTACTTAGACAAAACTAAAAAGTGACCTGTCCAAAACTAAACTACCCAGCCCCCCCCACTCCTAACCCAAAGCTGTATCTCTATAGTTACAAACTGCCACTGCTTAGACATACTAAAATCCCATCCCACACATACATATCACATTCCCAAGAATGAATCGTTTCTACCATTTATTTTCATTTTCACTAATCACCAGAAGAAGGGCACTTGTGCTCTGAAACACGAGAATTTTTGTGTAGTGATGTAGTGATACTATGCTTTTATAAACCATTGTCACAACTATTACAATATAAAGCTCTACTTTGTATCGAGCACTTTTTATAAAAGTAAATGCTTGAACAGTGGGTTTAAAATCTATGTGTTCTATGACTTTCTTACAATATATATATATATATATATATATATATATATATATAAGGGGGATTGTCTGAAAGATCTAAAAAGAAATTAAGAAAAAATGAATAAATGAAATCCAGTGATGGCAGACAATAGTTGCCTGGCATCTATAGTGGAATATTTTCCTTAAAAGATTTTCTGTAACCAAAGCTGGATTTTGGAGTGGCAGTCAGTTTTTGTGCAGCTTTGGGTGCTAGTATTAAAAATTTGACAGCATTCCTGATTCCAGTCCTGGCCAAATAATAATTTCTTCTTGAAATAAAAAGAAAGTATAATTTTTTTTCTTTTTTTATACACTCTTTCCTTATCAATGCACTTAATTTAGTAATGTTTAAATAAGACATTATACAGTGAACACTTCAGATCAAAATTCAGGCTATGAACATTTTGATTCCCCCCTCATATAAATATTTACTGCATAAAATAATTATGCTTGAGTAAATGTCATGGATATTTGTGCAGAAAGGGAAATTGGGGTGCCAAGTTCAAATTTCAGTTTAATCTGTTGCATTCACTCTAATGCTGTTGGGAAAGCTAAGAATCGGTCTCTCCACTAACCCCCAACTATAGGTTAATTAACAGGGTAGATTAAGCTCTCTAGACTTGGGTGTCAATCAGTCTAAGAAAAGGACAATTCAGAATGCCAAAATGCAGAGAATGCAACTGGAAACCACTTTCTACTATCTTTCCCAAGAATGCCTGGCAATTTATAGTTAATGAGGAAAAGTAATCTAGAGAGCCATGATCACGTACATCCTGAAAGGACAAGATGGTCAACTGTAGAGAAAGTGAGATTGGCGAGCGAATTCCAAATTCCAGCCTAGTTGATTGCATTCACTTCTGCACAAATATCCTTAGGAAAGGTATGAATCCTTAAACTATGGGTTAAATAGCAATACAGTCTGGGTTTTCAATCCTTGGGTTGAAGCCAGTCTTGGAAAAGGACAAGTCTGAATTCCAAGCTATGGAGAAAGCAATAGGAAATGACTCTCATGACAACAGTTAATTGAATTTTAAAAAAAAAAAATGTGGAGAACCATGATTACATACAACCTGAAAGAACAAGAGAAAATAATAACATGAGACTACTAAAGAATTTTCTTCTTATTGACTGGGTATCTGCCAATGAATAGGCATGTCACAACTCAGGAGAGACAGAAAACTCAGCAGCAACAGAATCGAAATCTAAAGGAGCTAAATACTGGATCATGATGAGCTAGGCACAAAAAAAAAAAAAAAAAAAAAAAAAACTCTATATAGGAACACCACATGAATAACTAGACAATAACGAGCTCTGTTCTGGTAGGGCAGCCATTTGCTTTCTTTCTGCAGTGACAGCACACTGAACATTGTCTCTTTGACTGGGACAGTACCATTATCCATAGCAGTAGACATCTCATTTTCACTGCAACCACAATGATCAGAATTAAAATGACCAACCTAGTAAATGATTTGCAAAACTAATTTTTTAACCATGACTCTGAAGAGATACTCTGTGCACATTTGGTTGACTTAGTAGGCACAAGTTTATCATAGAGGACTATCTGATGAAGATCAAATTCAATACACAAGCAGTTTTATCAGACTGGCTTGCTCACAGTCACTTTACATGTGCTGCTTTTAGGTTACTAACAAATCTTTAAGGACACAATTAGAGTTATTAATGTTATATTAATTCCATTTGGTGAAGAACATTTCTTATTGGCACAAATCTCTATGGATTACAAATATAATAATTAATTTTTTGACCAATAATCAAGCAGAATGCAATTGACCAATCAGCAAATGATCACTGTAAACTTTTTCTTCAGCCACCCTTTATCTTGATAAACTTGAGATTTTTACAAATTGCAGCTATATCGTGTTAAAACACCAGTTCTCATACAATCACTGAAGTTAAGCCATGTCAAGCCTGGTTAGTACCTAGATGGGTGACCACTAGGGAAAATCAGGTGCTGTAAGCCTGAATGTGCAGGTGGTGTAATGGATAACAACTCAGAATTGGAAATAGCAGAGTCGAGTTCCAGTTCCAATTGGGTTCATTATGACTCAATGAGATTGTTAAATGCACCTGAAAATTCTTTTTTTATTTTTTATTTTTAACAAAATTGTTGAAAACAAAGCTTTTTCCTAGGATTTGATTATTTTAAAGGTCACTGGGTTTAATAAGTTTGTGTCTGTCAAAATTCAAGACATTGTTTATTTTTTGCTCTCAAAGTCAGTCTCCTTATTGAAAGGTCACTGCAAGGTAATGAGTTTAAAAGATGTCAAACTTCACAGCACCTGTATAAGTTTCTTTTGACCTACTTACTGCATCCTGGCTACCTTCAGACTCAGGGGTCAAGAAGAATGTAATAAATAAAAACAATACCAAGTCAGGAATTTAGATGGAGTTCTCCCCAACGTCCATAAATTATAACCCAAACAACAGTTGATGGACCAAAGAGAAATTGTCTGTAATTGGATCACCAATCAGAAGTCTTTTGGGTCCAAAAGGTTTGCCCATACAGCACTGAGTTCTACAACTAGTAGACCAGATACAAAATGTCAAGAAGCATATCTTTTCCTCCGATGCCAGATTCTCTCCAGTTGGTAGAAGACATTGTGAAGATCTGGCTCACTGAAGAAAATCCCAGACTCTAAACTAACTACTCAAATTGTGGTAATCCCATGCTGATTAGCATAAGTCCGTAGTGCCGATAAAACTGTTTTTTTCTCTCTCACTTGGCAACATTAATGCCTATTGAAAAGGACTTTGTTCTTTCAATGACCAACTGATTTTCTATTCTTTATGTTTTGTTTCACAATCGTGTTACAATAAATCTTTTTGTTATTTTTTAATGGAGAGTTACTTGATTCTTTAAGTTGCTAACCCTTCTAGCAAATCGTACCAACTATTCTTTCTGGTTGAATTGTGTCATCTCCCTTCTATGGATCTTTCAAATATGATGTGGGCACAGCAGGAGATAACAGAACAACTAGTTGGAAATGCATGTGGATGTTGTGGAACGAAGACCACACCTTGTGCCGTGACTAGCATGACTAGTTATATTCACTTATGAAAGGTATGAATTCGCCTTTTCTTCCCAAAGCTATGGGTTAATTAGTACCTGTTTAGCCTTTCTGCCAAATACAGTCATTCATGATTGGGGTTATTAACATGCTCTGTTCCAGGAGGGCATCCCCCAGGCTATCTCTCTGCCATTGTACCAAGAAAGAAGGTAATGGTCAATGTCTTAGGCATCCCAACTTTTGCTTCTACCCACTATATATGCAATGGGAACCATCTGTTAAATGGACCTTCACCAGAGGCTAGATTAACTGGCGTAAGGGTTAAAAGAGAACCAAGAGAATTACTTTCAAATGTTCATCAGTCAACCTCATTAAATGTACTGACTTTACATACTTTAGATTTTATAACGAGTTCAAGCAAAATATGACATAATTTGCTGGAGTCAATTGTTTTTATATACAGCACTCTTCAAATCGGTTTAAGCACAGCAATGAAAGTTTAAACATAGTTGCTGCAGCAGGCCCATAATCACTTTTCTCAGAAACTTCATTGCAGGTATTTACACAAAAAGTGCTCGAATTTCAAAAGGCACCAAATTTTCTTTTATTTCACTGATTTTCCTAAAACTTTTTAGGATGCAAAAACCAGATTAACCAAATTATGGCCTTTTTATTTACATTTATTTTAATTTTTTCTACATAGTACATTTACTTACAGTCTATTGATAATTCTATATGAATAATTATATTTTAGCTCATTTGTGGTGCAGTGTGGTGGCAAGCTGATTGACCTGACATTGCAGGCTGGGTCCAGGCCATGGCTTAATAACCCCTGTTTTAGGATGATGTCTTACCATTACACTCTGCTTAGGTTGACTTTTACAAACACCTCTTTGTCTGTTTTTAAGCATATGGTCTGCATTGGCACTCTGACTAATGAGAAATCCAGACATTTTTTATGTCTATTTTTCTTTCTTTTAATCTATGATTCTTGTGATAAAAAAAAATGTAATGTTGCCAAACAAAAATAAAAAAACAAAACAAAAACATTCACACTATACTATCCTGTTCTTATTACTTGTATCACCCCACAATATTTTTTATCTATCAGGGCTGCTCATCAATTTTAATACATTGGTAAAATAAAAATGTAAAGAGAAAGAAACATTCATTTGCTTCAATGAGAATATACACTTCAGTTTTGCTTCAATTATAATCTTCATTTGTGAGGAAATTGTTCAGCATTTCTTGCCATGAAGGAAGATTAATATTACGTATATGTTGAACACTCTTTTCTTTGTTTTTAACAAATTTTTCTCTTTCTTAATCTTTTTTTTTCTCAGATACTTTGTATATTTTTAAGTAGATCTGAAAAAAGCAACTTAAAATTTGACTAATAAAAATGCTGTTTATCTCCCTTGAATGCTATAGTTACCTCCCTTGTAAAGTCAATGAATGAAGAAAGTCAAGAATCTTTTCAATGACTTGACTGAATCGTTACTATTTCAAGAGATACAAGTGAGTGCTGAAAGAAAATTTCGGCCTATCCAAGAACAGATTTCACCCCCACTCTCCACCTGGCGATATATAAATAATAATTTATATAAAATAATAATTTAGTTCTATTTTTGGAAGTAGGTATTAAGTTATTATTTATTAGATTTGATGTATTAAGTGTACATCAAGGATCCTAGCAAAAAAACTGTTTTCCAACTATGTTTAATTTAAAAGAAAAAAAAGCAAACACTGAAAACTTTTTCACATGTCTAATATTTCAATAAAACAAATTTCTTGAAGTAATTTCTTTTTGGTTTTTATCAACACTGAAGAAAGCTTACATGATCAATTAATTAAAAATTCTTTGCTTTTGAAAATTTTCTCCAAGTTTGACATTAGCTAGTTCACCAATTAAGGAAACTTTGACTAAATGCCAATTTGCTATGAATATGACATTTGTCATAATGCAATTTAACTAAAATTATTGCATAATTTCAGAGTTAAGATTTTTCTCTGCTTATGAAGGTTTGCATACAGCAAAACAGCTGCTTTTATTACATGAGTATATGCTGTAGGATTAGAGTACATGATTATCTCCATGTCATGTGGATAATTGAAATATTGATGCACTCTCCACACTCACTCATGTTTGTTAATCAAATTTTGCTTGCACAGTGAGATGTTTAGCAAAATTGTTACCATTTTTTTTTTTCATATTAAACAGAATTTATTATCTGCTTAACTATTCAAACCCAAAAAAATCTCCCTGTGGTTATACCCTTCAGTCATCTTCAAGTGTCTGTTGTTGTACTTGCTAACTTATTCAGAATTTTGAACTAAGCCCTTCATTCACTCCACATAGGGACCTTAGAATTACAATACTAGGTTACCCAAGAGAGACATGGCTTAGTGGATTAAAACAGATCTGATGTTCTTGCAGTTGTGAGTTCAATCCCTCAGTCTGTTAGTCACATAATCTGTTTTAGTAGAAGAAAGTGACAAGCAATACAAAGGTGAGTAAAATTAATGGCTATTAACTGATATGAGTTATCTCCCCTAAATATGGAAATCATAATGAGATTAATCTATCGTACAGATTGAATAAATGGTTTGTTTTGAAATTCCAAGAAATATGAAGATGATTGAAATAGAAAAGTGGATACAGCAGCCAAGATGTGAATTCTCGTTTAAACAACAAAGCATATAATAATTCTTCATCTAAAATATATTGACAAAAGTTTTAATACTATCTTTGAGGTATTGATTTCCTTCTTTGAATTTTTCTTCAAATGCCTCCCCACACATGCACATTTTCAAGTATTTCTTGCTTGCACATAATAAATTCATAATCATTGAATTTTTTTCTAAATAATCTAAGCAACCTATAGACCAATCATATATATATATATATATATATATATATATATATATATATATATAAATTCATGCTGGAATTTCTTTCTCGTCAGTAAAACAGGACACTTCTCTATCTCATCTGCTATATTTTTTGTTCTTTCTTGTTATGAAGTCAGAACCCTAGAATCATTTATTCTTTTTGCATGTTAACACCATTTTTACTTTGTGAACTTTTTGCCTTATTACTGTAACAAGGATCTGCATGTTGTGGTGCAGTGGATATTGTCTCAGAACAAGAAATCGGAGATCTGAGTTCAAATTCCAGTCGAATTTGTTGCATTCAGGTATGCACAAATACCTTTGGGAAAGGTATTAATCCATCTCTTTTCTTCATCTATGACAGGAGAAATTGGTTACCAACCAAGGCTACAGAACCCAGTCTTCCACAGAAAGTAATAGCAACCTACTGCAGGAAAATCTGCCCAGTCAGTCATGTCTCTTTTGAGAAATGATCACCAAAGTGTGTGTCATGTATAGCACTGGACTGAATGACTGTAGCTTTGCCTATTTTTATCTTGCATATATATATAGTTCTAAGGTATGCTATATTTATAGATTAAAGTGCTCAGTATAAAAAAAAAAACCATATGCAAATCTAAAAGTGAACACTAAGGTCAAACCCAGCAGTAATAGTCTGTTACACTCAGACCTGAACATTGGGCTTATATATATATATATATATAAACACAGGGTGTGATAAGTAAATTGTAAATTATCAGCATTTTATATTTTTAATTTTGGGCATGCACATTCTGTTGATTACTGTATAGTAGGGTCAGTTGGGTACCGTCTGTGAGAAAAGGAGCACTATGATGCAATTCACTCCCAGAAATTTTGAAATGGCATGCTGTACTACTTGGTATTAGTGCTGGTAGATCTAATTCAAACATTTCAGAGCATTGAGTACAGTGCAGAAAATTCGGAAAGAGTAGGATGAGTCTAATGGTGATTACAAAAGTGTTTGGAGTGATCACTAGTGATGGCGACATTATGCCTCCATTCATCTTACCACAGAGCCTTAGACTCAACAAGGAAGTGTACATCAAGTGCCTTGGGGAGGTAGTGCTGCCCTGGAGTCAAGAGAATCAGTCAGTTAGGTGCCATATATGATACACGCTTGGGTGATCATGCCTCGAAAGAAACATGACTGACTGGGCAGAAGTTTATCCCACAGTAAGTTGCCATTACTTTCTGTGGTAGACTAGTTGTCAGCCAAAGCTGTTGAACCCAATCTCTCCAGTTATTTAACCCATAACTGGTGGGAAAAGACAGATTAATACCTTTCCCAAAGGTATTTGTGCATAAGTGAATGCAAGAATTCAACTGGAATTCGAACTCGGCTCGCCTATTTCTCAGCCGATATCCACTGCACCACAACGCACCTCCCACAGTAGTTTGCCATTACTTTCTGCAGTTGACTGGTTGCCAACCAAGGCTATAGAACCCAATCTGTTCTGTTATTTGTCCATAGCTAGAGTGAGAAGAGAATGATTAATACCTTTCCCAAAGGTATTTGTGCGTAAGTGAATGCAAGAAATTCAACTGGAATTTGAACTCAGCTCCCCGATTTCTCATTCCAAATGGATATCCATTGCACCACAACAGACATCCATCAAGAGGATGGCTGCTGGAAAACCCTATATCTGGCAACAGAACTCTGCCACACAAGCAAAAGAACCCAGTCATGGCTGTCAGACAATTTCTGGAACCACATCACTTCTTACATCTGGCTGCCTAACTCCTCAGACTACAAGCCCCCCCCCTTGTGCAGTTGAGTGAGAGACCAACAAAACCCTTTCTAACACCAAAGAAGAACCGAAGGCAATGATTATGGTAGTATTCCCCAACTTAAACAAGGAGACCATTCAGAAAAGTTGCAGGAGATTCCAAAGTTGTTTGGAGGCTGTGGTTGAAGACAATGACAATTTTATTGAATAAATTTACTTTTCAGTATTTAAAGATATTTTTGTATAGCTTGCGTAATTTAGACAACAATTCATCCATAACACCCCGTATATATACATTTTGTTAAAGACAACCAATAAAGTGATTAAACTTTTTATTTAATTTTTTTTGTGTTCATATAGTCTAAGTATTATCCTTAGCCTGTTCTTTTCTTTCTTTTGTTGTTTATAACAAACTTTGTCAATTCTGTTTGTTGGATATTTCTACCATTTTATATTTAACTACAGCCAACTATACTACAATTTTTTTTCTTTGTCTGTCTTTACAGGGGCATCAAATTCCTCGATGCTAAGATAAGTGTGGATTACCAAGCAATGGAGGATAGAGGAACTGAACTGGCTACCTCCCCAAGTGTGGCTAGCAGCATTAATTTTGACGATATTGCATCAATTGCGTCGTCACAGAACAATGCACCCATCAGCACAATCTCAGTCTCATAGTGTTGTGACAAGCTTACAGTTGCATGCTCCATGTAAAAGTCTGACCTTTACTACACACACACACACACACACATACACTTCCATTGGTACCCAAACATAGAAATTTATACTATTTAAACATTTAAGTATAGTGAATTAGTTACAAGCATAAATAACTGAATATACGTAAGTATAAAAATAAAAACTATTTATTATTCTTGTTTTGAAAAGAATTTAAGAAATGTCTTTTTATCTCTTTTTGCCTTTCTATACAGTTATGTAATGAATTCATCTAAAATATGTACAGCGTGTGTAATATAAATGTGGAGGTCAGAAAATTTCCCAGACTAGGATCTCTTGATTGACACCAGAACATTATTCCAATCACGTGAGGGAATTGTTCAGTGATGATCTTCATGGATAAGTTGACAATATTTACTTTTTTTTGTACTCTTACATCCTTGTTATTTGTGATTGGTCACTTTGATACTCGTGGCCTTCAGATACACTTGCTGCTCAAAAACATGCACTTGACCTAAAGAATGTTTGCCAAAAGTTTGCTGAAACATTTCCAAGACCCAAGTAGCAGATTTGATGGAAGCATGTTGTTTGAATCTGTCAGCCATTGTAAAGATCGCAGAGCCATTTCAACACGGTATTTCAGAACTTTGCATACTGAACATTACAACATAGCACAAAGTCAATTGGTAGACTGACTCTTTAGTATGGGTACCAATAAGTATTTGCTGTATGCACATTTCCGGTGAACAATATAATTACAACACATACAGAATGGGAACTTTCCAATAATGCCTCGTATATCGAAGGTGCACACTTTTTTGGTTTGCTTATTGTGGTATCAACAGCTTTTGTTATGAAGCCTCCCTATTTATAAAATTGTTATTATTTATAATATTGATAATATATTTATAATATTATTTATATACTAATAAATTTTGTTATTTTAATTTTATTTTATTCTAAATTAATATTAATAAATTAGGCATTCCAGTTTACAAAATGTTTAATATTATTTTAATTTAATATCTATTAATAAATTAGACATTCCTATTTATTAAATATTTAATTTAATATTGGTTTTATATTTGTTAATAAATTAGATATTCCTATCAATTAAATGTTTAATTTAACACAGGCATAATATTTAATAAATTATGCGTTCCTATCTATTAAATTTTCAATTTAATATCTCTTAAAATAGGCATTCCTATTTACAAAATTTTTAAGTTATCTGTATGTAAAACCTTTTTATTTATTTTTTATTTTTTAACAAAAGCAATGGAATTCTTTGTTTCTGTGTCGCCACTGAATTCTACTGGTTTAACAAAAAATAAATGTAAGAACATATTAAAAACAAAAAAACATTGCCAATAAATGGCGTACATGTGACCATGTTAACCAAATGGCAGTAAATTGAAATTTTTAGACATATCTCTCTCAGATTTTATATTTGTTTAATATTTTTTTTCCTCCTTTCATAAATCTTTTCTTCAGAAACAAACTAGGAAACATGGTGCATACAAAAGTTCTTAAAGATCTCATGATCAAGAGATGAAGCAAAATTGAATGGAATAATTTAACTTTTCATCCTTCCATTAAAAATTCTACTTGTTTTCATGAATTTCAATTTTTCAGGGCTCAAAAATAAGTCTGTTGATTCTAATCTCTCTGAAAATTGCAGAACTGGAGAATCCCTTGATAATTTGAAATATACCTGACAAAATTCCCATGCAAGAAGTAATAGCATTTGAATTCTCGAGATGAAGCATTGTCAATTTTTATTCATTTTCAGACAGTATTTCTTTCATTTTAATTTCAGTCACTTTTTATCGCTGTTTGTCATTTTAATATCGTAAACAGCAACTGAAATGGGATCTGAAGAGATTTCTCGGTCCAGACAAGTCTTGCCATTAAATCACAATAGAGATTCAAGCTTATAGATGAGGAAGATAGCAAGAGTCAAACTATTGACTTGTCTGTGCCATAAGATACAAGAGTGGATTCTAAAGAAACTGAAAAGATAGAAAAATACCAGGATCTAGCTAGGAAGCTGAAAAAACTCAGGAACGTGAATGTAGAGTTAATTCCTGTAGTAATAGTTAGAACATCAGCTAGAAAATTGAAAAAGTGATTAAGAAAAATTTAGATAAAAATTGTAGACCGCCAAGAACCCTGCTATCATTTAGTCTGCAAGGAATTTCACGAAAGTTCTTGAATTGTGAGTGTTCTTGCTGGCACTATGCCTGAAGACCAGAATTTTCATTGACTGAATCAATGTGTCATTTGAGTAATATTATTATTATAGAGTCTGGTTATATTGAAGTCAGCATCTGAGGTAAAAATTATAGCCTGTGGACGCAAAGGTTAGGGATACACTTAATCTACAGGAAGCATCAGCTTTAGATAGAAAACACAAAATTAGTTCTTTTTATTTTGTTTTCTTTTATTTAGTCTCAAATATGGCATTTCTTCTTAATTTGCTTTTAACCACAACTCACAACTTATCCTCCATTAGTAAATAGTTTATATAAATAAAAAATGCCAGTATATCAGTTTTAATTGCAGCTAATAGTTCTTGTGGCCTAATGTTATATACTGCCACTGAATCTGAACAAACAACAAGGAACACACACACACACACATATATATATATATATATATATATATATATATATAAAAATATAATCTTATATTTTTATTCTTCATCGGTGATGCTTGTGTGAAGCAGGAATGCAGCCGGAGAGAGATCCCACACATGTAGGGGCCATTGGGAGTCGGAAGCCAGCGAGAGTTTTCTGTCCTTTCAGCCAAAATTCTAAACTTTATATAGTTTTAAAACTCCCACGTATTTATGCTCTTTCATTTTGTTGACATCATCTACAGAAGGATGTATCTGTCAATCAATTCTGGCCGTATATTGCTTTTCAAGCTGTTTGTTGCTTGTGTTTTTTCTTTTTGTTGTCACATCCTGCTGACATCATCCATGGCCGGATATATCTGCCAACCACCCTTTTTCTTTGTTGACCTCACCTACGGTCAGATGTACTTGTCAGTCACCTCTGCTGTTCAAGGTTACACTAATTTTTAAGACAACTATTACATTAAAACAGGGTAAAAAGTAGATATTTCTCTCACAGATTGTCTATCATTTTAAGTTTGTTTTTTTCTGCTATATGAATCTTTTCTTCAGAATTAAGTAACTAGAAAAAATGGTGCATGCAAAAAGTTTTAGATTTTAGGATCAAGAGATGGAGGCAAATTCAATGGAATAATTTGCCTCTTCATCTTTCGATTTTCCATGGTTAAAAAATAAAAGACTGTTGATTCTTTGTTTCTGATCAACACTGATTACCAACAAGCATTGAATGAGGGTCAGTTACCATAAGGAAAAAGCAATTGATATTAAGATAAAAACATTAGGAGTCCTCTTCACCAAGAAAATTAACAATGTTTCATTGATGAAATTCAAAACAATTATTATAAATTTAAGATGCTTCTATAGTTAGAAACACTTACAATCTTAAATTATTTCTTTCTCAAAAAGATGGCAAGTCAAGTGCTTATTTTTCAAAAATAAATGGTTACATAAATAAAAAACAAAAGTGCTCAATATCCTTTCAAGACATACAGAGCAATTAAAAATTTTCTAAATTGTAATAAATAAGAATCTGAACCTTTGTGGTAGGAAATGAGTCAAGATTTTTACTGCATGATCTGCAGAAGAAGACACATTTTGTTTACTACTTTTTCGAAAAGTTTTCATCTATCTATATTTCAAAAACAATGAAATAAAGGTCTTCACCATGACTGACAGATTCATGAACCATCTGAGAATTTTCTTGTGTATGACACACACTCCTCCCCAATCTCTTGGACAGGAGAAGATGTTTATCCCTTGTTTCCTATTTAGGACTGGGTATCCAGTTCCATCCCCTAAAGTCTCCTTCCCCTCCATTGCTCCTCCCCACTGCACCTTGGTGGCATTATCACCTTCCTTGGGGTGGTGACTCTTACTCTTTAACCATCTACCTTAAGTGGCTCTTGAGCCTTGTACAGGATGAATATAATTGTAAAAAAAAAAAAAAAAAAAAAACACAAACTCCAAGTTACAATGAAATTCTGTTTCTTCTGTTTTGGAATCTATACCTGCCCCATTCTGGCTGTTTTTGAGTTTCTCGATTGAGCACTGACCGTTTCCACAGAGTTTACGTGCAGATTTTTCTTGTTTTTACACTTCTCAGGCCTGGATTTTCAGTTTATTTGCTCATGTTATATATATTGACTGTCCACCCTGACAAGGTTAACAATGAGCATAAAAATAATTGTGGAATTACGGTTTGCCTAAATGTTCACTCATCCACTCTCTGACAACCGTCATG
Source organism: Ascarosepion bandense (assembly GCA_037127315.1). NCBI lineage: Eukaryota > Metazoa > Mollusca > Cephalopoda > Sepiida > Sepiidae > Ascarosepion > Ascarosepion bandense. The sequence continues at coordinate 3,151,962 of JBBBDQ010001621.1, read as the reverse complement.
AAACACAAGCAGTGAGGCATTTTTATTTATTTATTTTTTGTCAATATATTTCATGATTGAACAGATTCATGCTTTTTCTCCAACAGCATCACAGCAAAGTGAACACGAGCAATAGAATTGAAATTTGCTTAAACGTTTCTTGCCTTGCTGTAACCGCTACACTACCTCGCAATTACCATTCCATCTATCATACTGTCTGTATATTCCTTTTCTTATGTATATAAGAATGTTCAATTTGAAATAGTTTTAAGAGCTTTCTAATGTACATGGATTTTTTTTTTTTTTTCATGCATAGCAATTTTTAAAAATGGGTGTTAGCTTATTTTAGATGCACCTCAAGATCTATTATTCTTTCCATGTTTCTCAAAATGATTGTGTCAGCATAATGACAGTTTTAAATAATTTAATCCCTTTTGTTTATTAAACTATTCACATTTTTCTGATTTTTATCTTCTCCACACACACATTACAATTTCTTACTCTTTCTTTTTTATTATATACCATTCCGTTCTACTCTTGGTGTTTTCTCTTTCTTTTTTAGTTCCCGTATATATTTTGACAGTATGGTGTTATTTTTGTTTTTCATATTTGAATAATAGCAAAATGATTTGCATATCTTTACTTACATTCTTTCACAGTCCTTCTGATTTTAATCTTCCCCCACAGGTTTTTTTTTGCTTTTATTGTCACTTTCATTGTATATGTTTTTCTTTCTGCACTTTCCCTGTAGTGGCCATTTGGTTTTATTTCTACAGTTATACTTACAATTACTGTAAATAGGTAAGCAAATAAAATATCTTATCAAGTACAATGACAATGGAAAAATTGCAAGGGTGATATAATAGTCAGGAATGGTTTCTTATTTTAGCTTTAGGTATTTCAAGAGTTATAAAAATGTACATTTATTTCTGTACACATCTGTATATAATTGAAGAAAGTCACACACAGTCTGTGTGATCTCAGATTCAAAATATCCATTATTTATATGAATACCAAAGGATTGATTACAGAAATATGTATTTGTAGATGTTTCTGAACTGTCATTTACATGGGTAAAAAAAAGCACCTAGTTATATATATATATATATATATATATATATATATATATAAAAGAAAAATTAAGGCAGACATGTTATTTCATGGTAAATCGGAAGTATGGCCTATTTCAGGTGAACCATCATCAGCTTCCATCTTTATTTTACAAAGGATTTTTTATAAATCTCATGTAAAATTTTGTGTAAAATCCTTTGTAAAATAAAGACGGAAGTTGATGATGGTTCGCCTGAAATAGGCCTATACTTCCGATTTACCATGAAATAATGTGTCTGTCTTAATTTCTCTTATATTTGCTCTATATGTATTTATATGCATATATATTTAGAGCTCACTTAGAGAGTTATCCTACCACTGTATGTACAGGATACGCCTTTGGATTCTTCTATACCCACACTGCTTGCTGATATATACTTGGGGGGAAATCAGTGACTCAAAAAGAGCCTACTTAAGATCCCATACTGGGAAGAAAAGTGTTGAATGCCTTTCAATGAGGCAAAACATAATACTTTTGCAGTACACTGATTCTTGCTAAACGTGACTGATCGCGACTAACAGTTTCATGCGTATAAGCGCAGTTGGTAAATGTTATAGAAAATTAAGGATATTTATCCACCTGGGCGATCTCAAGATGGTCAAAAATTGTTGGTATTAACACCAACTGAACTGACCCAGGGGAGGGTCATCCTAGAAAGCAAATAAGTGGGGAGAAACAAAAATAAACCCACCACAGGAATGACTTTCCAAGTATGGAAAAAAGTGCTCAGTGTCAATGTAAGCAAAAAGCTGCACATTTGGTCATGTTTAGCTGGAATCAGTGTATTGTACAAGTTTATATAATATATATATATATATATATATATATTGTATATAACTGGATGACTTTTTTTTCTTTAACCTTTTATTTATTTTTGTCATTTGCAAATTTTGCAAAAGCTATTGTGAAAATTCTTTTATTATTTTATTATGTTTGTTTTGGTGGTTGTATCTTGGGATGTTCAAAACTATTCTCTTTTTATTTGTCAGTTTTCAATTTGGCAATCAATTTAGAAATTTTGAGTCCTCTTCTCAGCAAAAAATAAAAAATATATATATATATCTCGACATGAACGTACAGGGTGCGATGGGTAAATTGTCGCCATTTCATATTTTTAATTTTTCACTTGTAAGTTGTTGTTTTTGATTTTGTCAAGTGTGCAGTATAGTATGGCCAATTGGGCACCGTCTGTGAAAAAAAGAGCACTATGATGAAATTCACTACGCCAGAAATTTGGAAACAACACCTCCAATACGAACATTTCAAAGTGTTGCGGTGTCAATCTAAAGACAGTGCAGAGGATCCAGAAAGAGTTGGATGAGTCTAATGGTGATTACAAAGGTGTTTGGAGTGATCGCTAGTCATGTCAACATTATGCCTCCATTCATCTTCCCACAGGGTCTCAGACTCAACAGAGGCCTTCATCAAGTGCCTTGAGGAGGTAGTGCCTCCCTGGGATCAAGAGAATGGCTGCTGAAAAACCCTATGTCTGGCAACAGGACTCTGCACCATGCCACACAAGCAGGTAATAACTCAATCATGGTTTAGGCAATTTCTGCAACCACATCGCCCCTTACATCTGGCCACATATCTCCCCAGACTGCAACACTCTTGATTATTATGTGTGGGGCATAGTTGCTCAAAGAGTCCAACAAAACTCCTTGTAACACCAAAGACAAACTGAAGACAAGGATTATGGCAGCATTCACCAAATTAAACAAGGAGACCGTCCAGAAGTGTTGCAGGAGATTCTGAAGTCATCTGGAGGCCATGATTGAAGCCAATGGTGATTCTTATTTAATAAATTTACTCTTTAGTATCTCAAGATATCTTTCTGTAGTTTTGGTAAATACATTTGTTAAAATGATATGTCAGTGTAATTTTCATTTTTGTGTAATTTACATGACAATTTATCCTTCACACCCTGTATTATAGAAAACAAAAATTTTAAGTCACCAAAATGACTGAATTCTTAAAGAACCTGCTTGGCATCTTATACAACTAACTTTTAAGTCAAAAAAGAAAAATTGTTATTTCCTATGAGAATTTTGACAAAGGAGTAGATATATATTATTTATGACATGGAATAATAATTCCTGCAAATGGCACTGCTTCTTTGAAAATTGATGCTTGAAAAAAAAATCTCTATTTTGTCTAACAGCAATTTTGTACCTACAATTTTCTTTTAACTTAACTTTAAAATGGGTACATGTCTTTTAAAACAATTTTTAATCTAATATCCAACTTTTCAAAACCAAAGGCAATTTTCCTTTATTTTTTTTTATGGTTTGTCAAAAATGTTTCATATTAATAATGACCACAAACCACAACAGTTTCCATCTTGTTCAAAAACAGTCACTTAATTCGATAAACTTACAACAAGTTGGTTTTTATCGCTTGTTCTCTTCTCAATTTTTTTTATTTTTGTTTTTGATATCTGCCATGTTTATGCTGTTTAGAAAAAGCTTCCGGCAATTTCTTTTATGCATTCAAGTACATATGCAGATACGATCTTTTAAATTTTTTTAAAGTGCAAAACTTATATATATAATTTCTTATTTTAACAATCAGTTTGATTATAATTAGTATAAAACAAAATATCAAAATTTGTCATGTCAGTTGTTATTTATAGAATTATCATTAGCCAGAGTTAATTCCAGTTGCCAAAATGAATAATTCCAAACAGAATTACAAATCCCATATTGTCTAGACATTTGAAGAATCCCTTTGTTTACTTGGTGATAGTACAATGTTTCGACTGGTTCCTTTTTTAGCTCTCATCAGGGGTATATAGCATGCAAAAAAAAGACCTTTTCCTTTTAGATGTTGGCTAATGGGAAAATGGTTATTCAAAGACTGTTCAATTGTCCTCATAATATTTTGAATGCTAATGAATCTTCTAAAAATTTCTTACAATTATCATTTATAATTTTTTTTCTGTATATTAGCATTAATGATTGTTGCATTTATTTATATCCATTGCAAGAACCTAACAATAAGGATTTAAATTGTATACAATAAGGCAATGTTCGTTAATTGTATTAAGAACATAACTTCTAGATACAGCGGGTCTCGGTCTAAAACATCTTATATAGATAAATATCCTGTAAAATATTTGCTTTAACTTGGGTAAAATGACTTGCAATGTCAATTCTAAAATATGCTCATCCAAGAATTTCTTTTTGTTTTTTTTTTCTTTTTCTTTGCTTTTTTCTTCTTTTGAATTTTCATGTGAATAAACCTTGTTAATGCTTTAATCCAGATTCATTGTAATAGCCATTTAAAATTATTGCTAATTTTATTTCTTATAAAACATTTATTATCCAGAAAGGCCTCAGGTTTTTTCAATCTTCTTCCTTTTAAATGCAATTTATATATATATATATATATAAAATCATATTTTTGGAAGTGGGTCAGGCTGTAAAGCTGTCTGTCTGATTCCTACTTTTTTTAGGGCAAATTGGAAATACAGTATGAAAACAACAAAATCTCCAATCACCAGGTGTTGGTGAATTATTTATCCCACCTGTATTGTCACACTTGCTTTCAATGAAGCAGAAAGTGAAAAAAAAAAAGTGAACAGTTCCCTCTAAAATATAAATGGGCACCTAAAAATTTGTTTTTATTTTAAATTGACAATCAATAAAGATATATATAGTTAAGTATGTAAATTACTATATTTTATGCACCCCCTTCCAAAATATAGCTCCAAAATCTTTCTCATGATTTGTTTGAAGCTGGGTTAATGTTTACCAAGATTCTATAGACTACTAGTAATACTGTTACATTAAATGTTGGGTAGGAAGGGCTAATTTTATGTCCTCAAATATGGTATATTTTCATTACTTGTTAATAATTTTGACAGTTGAAGTATTTGACATCTTGAATCAGTTTCTCTTGTTAATCTTGACATTTCTTCACTATGTTTTTACTGTTACTAAATGTCATGACCTTTTTATGTTTTTTATTAGAATCTCTCTCAACTGTCAACCTCCTCATGGAGCTGAGAGCTGCAACAATGATTCTGTTGTAGTTTTACTAGCAAGTTTTACAGACTAGTGTTGCTATTCCCTAACCAACGCAGCTTCAATTCAGCCTTGGCCCTTCTCCTAGATTCATTCCTCTACCAAGGCTAGAGAGTCTAGTCTACTTGCAACTGATCAGATCACAATTCCACACCTGTTCTTTTTTTTTTTTTTTTTTTTGACATACTCTTCTAAGATTAATCATTTTAATTTCTGCCTCGCTTTCTCTCATATCTGCAATTATAATTTTAAAACAACGCTCTTCTAAAAATTTCAAGAGAAATTATTTATTTGTTTACAAAAATAGTTTTCTTTCCTTTTATAGATGTCATTATGTCAATTTTTTAAAGGGTGATGGTGGGGGGGGAGATGCATTTGTGTTTTCCCCAATGATATTAGAATAAAGTAAATGCAAAACAACTCACTGATTATAATCTTCAACAAGGATGACCATTATGATATTTGCATATTCCTTTTAGAAGAATATTATCCTATTTCATGTTAATAAAAGAGTATTATTTATCTCTTACAAATGAACTTATGAGCCAATGATTTTAAGTGCTTATCATTTTTTTCTTTTTTTTTTAGATTGATTATTTTCATAGAAGTTTTTTTCTTTTTTGTATTTCAAAAAACTTAACTTAAATCGCTTGAAAAAAAAACTTGTTCTTGCATAAAAAACGACTTAAGTGACCCTGACTCGGTTTCTGTATCTTGTCCAACATATTCAAGGTGTGTTAACTAGTTAAAATCATTTCAATGCAAACTTATCAAAATTATTTTAATCGTTTCACCTCAAGCAAGACAATAAAGTCACTAAGATGTTGAATGTTAAACATAAGAAAACAAAAAAAAATATTGAGGGTGAACAACAAAAGAAGGGGAATTAAAGAAAACATTTGACATGGCATTTAAATCTTTAATGGAAAGTAAAAAGCTGAAAGAGTTTGACAACTGAGAATAAATAGTTAGCATAGAACTTAGTCAGAAATGACCATTTTAAGTGTAAAATGAGGAGACCTTGCTACCAATCTAGAATTGTGCTTAAATTCATAAAGTCTAGGTACGAAAGTTGAAAGACTCTTTAGAACAATTACCATGAAAGTATTTATAAAAAAGGCACAGGGAAGCTGCAATACGATGATGGCAAAGTGATTGATGTTGAAATGCGGGACTGATAACATTACAGATTCTTGTTTGGATTTTATCAAACAAGAATCTCTAAATACGAAGATACAATAACAATATTCAAAGCAAGGACGAATGTCAAATTTATGTGTTAGACAGATTCTGGCAAGAAAAATTGTTTAGCATGACACAATAAACCATTTTTCCTATTAACAAATTTTATAAATACTTTAATACTTTTCAGTTTACACTGAATTAATCATTTTAGAAAGAATATCTCTACAGCAGAATTTGTAGGAAATGTCTATCTTCGCAACTGATCAGGTCACTATGCTCCTCCTGACTTTTTTAAATTAATCAATTTAATTTCTGTCTCGCTTTTTCTCATATCAGCAATTACAGTTAAAAAAAAAAAAGTAAAAAAAAGTCTGCTAAAAATTCAAGGGAGATAACTTATTTGTTTTAAAAAGTTTTCTTTCCTTATGTCACTATAACATTCGACAATTTTATATGAATAAAGTTGAACCACCGAGAAACGCCAGTGACTTTTGATAGTAGCTATATTAAGAGGATCCATCCCATAATGACCTGTTTTTTTTTTTAGTTTTTTTTTCGTTTCTCATGAATGATTTGCCATTGTCTGCTTCTACACAAGAGGCCAGCTCATTATTATTTTTATTATTATCATGAGATTGAATCATTCTTTCAGAATATCTGCCAAAATTTGTTTATATAAAATCAAGAATCAAAATTAGAACCAAAAGAAATTAAAGATTAAAAAAATCATCCTGTTGACTTGAGTGAAGTTGTTCTTGTATCAGCACAATATTAAAAGTCTTCCAAATTCGAAAGTAAAATTCACAAGAAAAACAGCTATGATCATTGTCCATTATTAGCTTCTGGCCAGGTTTAGGGTTAGGGTAGAAATAGTTGTGGCTGGATTTCAAATGTAACAAGGCTCTCTACACCTGGAAGATTATAACAGGAAAAAAAAAAAAAAAAAGAAGCTATCTTCCTTTCATTTGTCCTTGTGCCAGGCAAAAAGTGATCTTTTTGTAATACCTTCTTGCTACCCAATTTGCTAGTCTAGTGAATATAATTTCAAGTGCTCTATTATTATAGCTTTGTGTTAGACTAAATTTAATAACTATTGACTATCAACTATAGACCAGTAACAATCTGGTTTAGTAGACCATTTAGTTAATGTAGCTTAATTCTCATAATCTCCCCACACTAATATGGTCTGGTGCCATATTGGCCTATGTATAAAATATGGTTTGTAAGAGGATTTGCAGTATTAGGATTAATGCTTACTAAAATTCATTTGAAGTTTTGTAGCGAGTTAATAGAAAACTGGTAGGTGAAAATAAATAGAGCACCTACTTAAATACAAGAATCTTCTAAAAAACATAACTGATAAAAATCTCTTGGATTAATAAATATATTTATACATCATAAATAAAAAAAAAAGTGGCTTGGAGGTAAATCCCAAAGAATCTTATTAATATTAAATATTAACAATGATCTAGCCAAAAGGGCTCACTGTAATTAAATTTATTTATTTACAGAGTGAATATTTATTTTATATTTTCTTAAATTGGATGGCCATTTTGACAGGTCAATTTAAATTTAACAGCCATCTCATCATTTATTTTATTGTATCTCTTTTTGTTACTGTCATCCACATGGCGGATCTAACAGGTTCCGGTAGCAATGATCTGATGCTTTTGCTTTTTTTCCCTGCCCTTACTTCCATTTTTTTTACACACACACACACACACACACACACACACACACACACACAAATTTATTTTCTTATAATGTTTTCATGTGGCTGATGAGATGGGTATTTTTTTTTATTTTTTTTTTATTTTTATATAAGCGTTTCACCCCGAGCAAGGCATTTCACTGCCACTACTGCGCAGGGGGCTACATATAGTGGAGGACGGATGGTTAAATATAGGAAATGTCAGAAGGTGGGTGATAGGCAGGTAAGGATACCGAGAATGAGGGTTGGGTAGATGAGTGTTCTGAGAATAATTGGAAGTTAGTGTGATAGGAGGTGTCTATTGACCCTACATTTAAACACCTGGAGATTGTAGTTGTCAGGAAAGCAGGGAATTCCACAGGTGGGAAGCGCGAGAAAAGAAGCTGTTGGAGTAGAAATTACGGTTACATCTTATCTGTTTAACTGTAAAAGGGTGGGATCTAGTTGCTAATCTAGTATCTCATGCAAATTCGTGCTTAGGCGGCACCAGTGATCTGAGTTCATCGGAGCAGAAGTCATGAAAGTACTTGTAGAAGAGGCACAGGGAAGCCACATCACGCCGGTGAGAGAGTGGTTGCAGCTGGTCTGCAAAGTCAGTATCAACCACATTACAGATTCTCTTTTGTATTTTATCAAGAAGCCCAAGGAGAGTAGCAGGGGCACCCGACCAGATATGGTAGCAGTATTCAATACATGGGTGGATGGTAGATTTGTATATGTGCAGGATATTAAATTTACCAGTCAAAATAAGTATCTGGTTTAATAAAATTTTTAATTTTTAAATGTGTGCTATTCAGCAGGTTCAAATCCTGCCAAATAGCACATATTTTCATAATAACAATTTATCGTAAATAATCAGGCCAGTAGATATAAATATATAATACTGTTTAACTGAAAAAACAGAATATCTACTTAAATACGAGTATCAATAAAAAATAATGTTCAAACAATTCATTTCAAATTGTTGGTTGTTTATAACCAAGTTTCATTAAAATTCGTTAATTTCCGTAACATCTTTACATTTGTTGACATTATGATACATTTCAGAGCAGATATGGTTGTTTGTGATGAATCGAAAATTGTGTTATATGGGCTTGATAAAAACCTTGTTTAGACTGGAGGCTATTCATGGTCGAGAGGTCTAAGACATTGCCAGATATATATATAACACATTATGTGGTGAAAGTAGCTCAAGTTTTAGTGTCATAAAGAATAAACAGTTCAAACTTTATCTGAAGCAGTTTTTTATTCACCTAGCACTAAGATCTTTGGAAAAAGCATGAAGCCACTTCTCTCTGCCCAGCCATGGGTAAATGGGTTAGTTAGATACTTTTAGCCCTGTAATAAATACCCTTGGGAAAGTTATAAATTCATCTCTTCCTCCTCCAGCTATGGGTTAAATAACAGGACAGATTGAGTTTTATAGCCTTGGTTGGCAACCAGTCTACTGCAGAAAGTAATCGCAATCTTCTGTTTAGTCAGTCATGGATAAAAAAAAAGACATGCTTGGGCAATCATGTATCACATATGATACTTGAATAAAAGCAAATCATCTTGGGCCCCAGCCTAGTGAGTCAACCCTTTAAATATTTTCTATAGAAAGTATTGTGTGTGTGTGTGTGTGAAATCTTGTTCAAAATGCATTTTTCCAATTGCATTTAGCAATGTCGGCCTCTCCTCTATTTTTTTCTGTTTGGTGCAAATTCCTTAGCCATTTTATTTCTTATCTACAAAATGCATTCAAGGTTCAATCTCATCTCTCTCACTTATTAAAGGTGATAATATGAAATTATTTTTTAGGCAGCCTAATCTACTAGAAAACTTCAATTTCTAGAACCATTTTAAGAGACCTTTTAAAAAATGTGTAAATACTTTAGCAAAGACTCTACTGGGCTTTACTCTGATTCAAGCTTGGAAATTATTTCCTATAGTACGAGGTCACGCACGCACCTGTTCGTGTATCGGTTAGCATATTGCTCAAGAAAGCCACTCCATCTTAAGCAGTTGTGACTCAATTTGACAAACACATGGCACAGTGTGCTTTCAAATATTTTTTGTTTGTCACTCTAATTTATTGTGAGAGTATCTCATATTTTTATTTAAGATTTTAATTTTGTTTTTTCTTTTCAGGCTTGTGATCAGTAAGAGCAGACCTTTTATTCATTTGTAATGTATCACTAAAAACATTGTAGCCAACTTTTTTGTGCATGTTTTTTTTTGTTTTTTGTTTTTTTGTGATTTTTACTAATTACTAATGTTGACTGTGACTTCCAAATTATGATGTCTATTTGTTCTAATTATTTAATAACTGAAATTAAATATTGATTAATCTGATAATTACAGCAGTTAAATCTTTTTCTAAATACTATTTAGATATTGATAACTCAATTATTTCCGCACTCTTAATTTTGTAAAATTCAGAGCAGTGTTACCTTTGGACATTCCAAATTTTATAAAATGCTAATTTTAAAATCATACATAATCAGAAATGGTGTAGATGACACTCCAAAATTGTTTTCATCTTTGTTGCTAACAACAAAGATGAGGATATTAGCCAACTGTAAATAACTCCTCCCAGATATTTTTTTTTTAAATTGTTGCATGGATAAAATCCTGTATTTTCTTTAATTCAAAAGTTTTATGTTTCTTTCTTTCATTTTTCTTTTTTTTTTTTTTTTTTTTTTTTTTTTCCCAAAGAAATATTAAAAATATGCCATTGTTTCTTTAGATTTTGGAAACCTGTTCAAATAATATAAATGACTGAATTTCCTGCTCTGCACTGCTTCTTTCATTGTAAATATTCAAGGTAGCAGAGAAAATGTTAAAATATAAATATAAACTTTCAAATGGCTAAAAAGTACGAAGGGTTAATATAAAGTTTTTAACATATGTTGTGTAAATATTTTAGTTAGGAATTTCTGTTGGATTAGATCAGTTTGCTTATAGCCCAGTTCTTGCTCCTCCCCACTCTTGTGAACAGATATAGAGATTTAACCCTCTTTTTCTTTTTTTTCTTTTTTTTTTCCCCCCGTTTTTAGGATTGGGTTTCCAGTTTTTCTAAAGTTTTTTCATTCTCTTTCACTCCTGGTAACTTCTTGTGTCTTAGTGGCATTATTGCCTTGAGTGAAAAAAAAAAAACATGAGTAATTTTTTCAGGATAAAGACTATTGTAATTTTGAAAACTGCATTTACATTCTGTAATTTTCTTTTTTCCTTTTAATGAAATCGTTGTGAATCTTAAAAAAAAATCTCCAGTCAATGATGAAAAATATAGAAAATTAATGTGTAGGTTTCCAATTTTATTTATTTATTTGAGGGGGGGTTGAGTGGGGATATACTTAATAAAGATACTTGTCCCAACAATCAAAATTCATTGCAATAAAACCTCAAAAAATATTCATTTGAATAATTTTAAAGTAGCGCTTAAGGTTCTCAATCCTTTGGGAGAGTAATTCCAGGTTTGGCTTGTTCTTAATATAGAAGGACTAAGATTTTTTTTCTTTCTTGAACACTGATTATTCAAATTAAATCAATTCCAAATTAAATTTTTTAAACTCCTTCCAGTGAGATGGTGTGGTAGCTTTCTCCTCTATAACAGATTGAAAAAGAAACCTTGTTCAATTATACACATGGGAGAAGAAAAAAATAGACTTTTCATATATAATGTCCCATTAATTTTTTTCCCCATACTCGATATCAAAAGTGTGGATAATTTTTTTTTTTTGTATTGAATTGCCAAAGTTAATAGGTTTTATTTATTACTTTTGTGTCTACACCATTTAAGACATTTTTGGATTGACCCTTTCCAAACATTGCAGTCCATCTTAAAACCCAATTGTCAAAATATTTGCAGTTCATGTGATGAGAAACCTTTACCAGCTCACATCTCTCTATGGGATAATTAACAAGATTGTTTGCTTGATCTTGGCTAGTGTGTTTGAATTAAAGTACCCCACACTTAAAAATATATATCTTTCAGGTGAGAAAGAGGTCATTTAAAATAAAAAAGTGACATATGATGTTAATTTTGGGCCACAACTTGAAAGTAAACTTATGAAAATCTTGGATATCTGTATTTTTCACTTAGAATTATTTGATTTTATTTGGTGCTAAATACAATCATCTTACTATGTTACTTAATTTAAAATTGATGTCCATTCTATTTTATTTTTATTCTTCCTTTCTCTCCAACAAAAAAAGATTTAAGAATTCAAATTACAAATGCCTGAGAGAAGGGACTATTTGAAATTATATACCTCTGAAATTGAACAATTTGAATTGAATTCAAACAATTGACTGAAAAGTACTTAACATTTTAAAATTTCATAATTAAAAATAAAATAACAAAAAATAAATTTTGAAAAGGTTAATTTTTTTAAAAATTTCATTAGAAGTGTGCAATAATTTTATTTTTCCTTTTAAACCTGCTCCCTCAGCCTTCAAGTTGTGCAAAACCCAATTTTTGAAGGATTTTAAAACAATTGTGAAGTGTTGTTGGAAAAGAAGAAGTACTCTGTTTGAAGTTATTCTTTGAGAATTGTTTTGAAATTGGGTTCATCTGAATTTCGAAAAACCTTGACAATGTCTATTTACTTCACTGAAAGTTTCTTTGTTTTAACTTTAATTTTTCTTTTTGACAAAAACATTTAATGCATTTGTTTTAAGTTTTTTTGGTTTTTTGTTTCTAATTTTTATGTCTGAAGAGTTAACAGTTCAAAACATGGCAGATATATTTCAGTTTACAAACATGTTCCATATTTTCTGCCTCTCAAAAACAATAGACGATTCTTCCAACTCAATGTAAAAAAAAAATGACTATAAAATATATTTTATTAGACTCTTTTCTTCGCTATTAGTTGTATTAAAAAGAAAAAAATGATCAGTAATGTGTAGGTATTTTACATATACGAGTTATTATTCCCCCTCCAATTCGTTTTTATTTTTTAATTCCCCCTAAGTGTGAACTTCATGAAGCTATGGATGAAATCCTGACTAGCAGAATAGTTCACTTGAGAATGCAATTGAAAATTATATAGAACTATCGCTTATTTGTGAATGTGTTTTACAAAAACAAAACGTTTTGTGCTTTGATATCCAAAAACAAAAGAAGCAATTTGGCAAAATATCTGTTCAAGTAACAGAGCAAAAAAAAAAAAGAAAATGGTGAAATATAGACTGATGTATATACAACATAAGAAGCAGTATTAATTTTTGAATCAATAAAATACAAGTTTAAAAATTTTAAGCCATATTGTTTTTGTTTTATTACATCAGCAGTTTAGTTACAATTTATCCGTAGAAATTGTACTCATTTGGTAAATTGTATTTTTTTATTACTAGAACCAAGTTCCTCTCTTAAAGACAATATAAAATTTGTTACATATAATGTGTGTGTTACTGTTTTTGTTTTTCTTTTAAGCCTTTGCAGATTCTGTACAATGCACTTATGAGAAACTTTTTTTTTTTTTATTAATACCCATCCATTGGTTTAATTTTTGAATGAAAAATACATTTTATGTTGATTACAAAGTCTACAAGTTAAAATCAAGAAAACTGGCTGTGTCTACACTGATAAGCAAGTCATGTTAAAACACATTCAATGATCAAAATGATTTTTTAACCTCTGTTGTTGAAGGGCAGACAAGTTCTCCTTAAAAATCACTTCAATAACATCTATGGGATTAAAAAGTGCCATTCTATTCAAGTCCAAAAACAATGCTTATCAGAAAAATCTGATAAGCATTGTTTTTTTTGTTTTTTTATACACACAAATTCTAGGCATTGTTAATCTAAATCTAAACTTATTTATAAATGGAACTTTGTGTGTGTGTGTGTCCGATACCTACAGACTCCGAAACAGCTGAACCAATTTTCTTGAAAATTTACACAGTTGTACTATAAGCGTCTGCGAGTGTTCTTAGCTAAGTTTTGTGTCGAGGTACCCCTGATAAATATCGAAAATCAATAATTGAAAAAAAATCAGGTTCTAGAAGGAGTGGTCCAATTTTAATCAAATTTGATACACTCATAGACAAAGACATAAGTAACGATATTCAGAAGTTTTAAGGTTGCAGTTCTATCCTTGGATGACTTATTTGACCCTTTTATTTTAGTTCTTGCTTCAGGTTTGGCTCTAAGTAGATATAATTATAGTTCTTAGTTTCAAGGCTGCAGTTCTATCCTTGGATGACTTATTTGACTCCGATATTGGAAATCGATACCCCAGAAATAATTTCTTTTGAAAAGCAGATGCTTTATGTGGGACATTTTTGTTTCTCACAACTTGTGGGTAATGAAGGTTTTGTTTTGTTTTTAAGTGGACTTTCTTTTCTAAAATTTAAGCAATGTTCAGCAAACATGGAGAAATGTGCCCACACCAATACAGTGTCAGTGTTATTGTTACGTGGCATCACTTTAACTACCTTTACTCTTCATCAGTGTTGCAAAAGTGCTGATTAGAATTGTAATAAAGCTCAAATATATGAAAGTGAATTTATACATTTTTGGTCTTGAGGATTGACAATGCTCAAACTATTTTCCTCATCTTTATTGCCATGTTTACAACATTTTTTCCATTGTATGCTCTGACCTACTTCAGGAATTTTTAACCAAAGCCTTTATTTCAATCACTGGGGTATTTCATTCTTATTCCATGTGCGATGGCACTTCTGGTAGCCATATAGTTCCTTCACAAACATCCATGGTATGTGTACCAACTTCTGTAGTGTGAAATCTTTTCTCCATGGAAAATCCTCTGATATTCTAGTGCTTTGCAAAACCAATCTTAACCCCTCAATCCCCTCCTCTGATTTCTCAATTTCTAGCTACCTTTAAGGAAAGACTCCATTGTTCATATGCATGGTCTAGGGCATAGGTTCCCCAACCTTTTTGCTGCAATTACCCCAAAATACAATTTCACTATTATCCATTACTCCAATGAACAAATACCCATAATATAGGAAAAGTAATTATATTTTCATACGTCAAAAGCAGACAAAGTTAATGGAAATTATTCCATACAATAGTACCGATCTATAATAATCAGAGGTATAGTAGCCGTGATTCTTAATGTGAGTGTTGAGCTTGTATTATCTGTACCAGTTTATTTATTCTTGGCTTTGTGACTGAAAGGGCTATTCAGGCGTCGTTTGCCACATTAAGTCTGCTACGTTTCTTGGTCTTCATTCCAAGGACAGTAGAAAAAGCTTGTTCACATAGATAAGTGGTTGAAAATCCTATGAGAATTTGTACTGCTCTAGAGGCTAGTGTTGGTATATCCTGCAGACGAGAGATCCAAAAGGTGTCTAGACCAGATTTGGTCTCAAACAAAAGCTTCCATGCATTGTTCATCCTGAGTGATTTTGCTGCATAGTCTTCATCAGGAAATGATATCTTCACTTACCTGATATGGATTTCTTACCCATTTATTGTTGGAATTATTTAAGTTTGGAAAGTACTTACGTAAGTTTTCCAAGAGGTTATTAAGGTGATCACTGATGTCTGTCTTCATGTGGTTGAGGATGTCTACAGAATTAACTTTATCAAGGAAGGCATCCAATGCAGAAAATTGTGCAAAAATTCCTTTTTCAATATGTCTGGTTCATAGTTCCAATTTCCCACAAAATGAAGCAATATTGTCCTGAAGTTCCACTGTCTTCCTTGCAGTTTTAAGTTTCTTGTGTTTACCTCAGCAAAGATATCAGCTAGATAGCACAAACGTGTGAGCCATAATTTATTGTCAAACAGATCTGCGAGTGAGGATCCTTTCTCATGCAGAAATATATGAAGTAATTCACGCAACTCAACAACACGAACAAGGACCTTCCCATGTGACAATTAGTGAACTTCAGTATGGTACAGTAAGTTCTCGTAATGAGCTCCCATTTCTGCACACAGTTCTTTGAATATATGACAGTTCAGATCCTTTGATTTCACAAAGTTCACTAGCTTTATCCCAACATCCTTGATGGATTCGTCAAGCCACGAGAAGCCAAGGCATAGCAATGAATGACACAGTGCACAACCTCGATATTTTGGTTCTTTTGCTTCAACAAGCCATGAAATTCTTTTCCCTGGCCCAACATGCTTGGTGCTCCATCAACAGATACTTGGGAAACCTTGTTCGAATTTAGACCTGTCTTTCTGAAAAACCTATCCACTGTGTTGAAAATATCTACACCTTTTGTAGTAGTCAACAATTCTTCACATAGTAACATTTTTTCTTTGATACTACTCTCATGAACGTATCTAATGAACCCTATCAAGGTGGCACATGATGCAACATCTCGTCAAATTGAATTGAAAACTTGGGATATGAATTGGATCGTACTTCTGAAATAACTTGTTTAAGAATATCTGCAGCAAGATCATCTATCCTTCAAAGTTCAATGCATTGTCTTCATACACACAGACAATTCTATAGATATTTTGTGGATATATATGTGTGTGTGTGTGTGTGTGTGTGTGTGTATATATACATACATACATACATACATACATACATTATAATTAGTACAGAATATTTTATGGGATTGGATATATTGATTGATACTTTAGTGACAACAATTACCAAAATTTAACTATGATCACAGTTTTATGATCTGGTGTCTAAAAAGTGGAAAAATTTTGATTTTTTTTTTTTTTTTTTTTTTTTTTTTTTTTTCCCCACAAGGCTTGAAAGAAAGATACTTTAAGAGAGATTGGGGGAATTCTTCCTTGAAATGCTGTCTCATTGATAATTTGGCACAGTGTGAAATTATAAGCTGATTGCCTCTTCCCAAGCCAAACATCCATTATGCCCAAAATAAGGGCTCATTACCCCACTGGGCTAATTTACTCTAGGATTTGTTCTGTAATTTTCTATGTGACATATCTTGGGAAAAAGTGTTTAATCTCACCATTGAAAACTGCACCTCTGAGGTTTCTTCCTGGGTGAAAGCTGGCATCGATGTTGTCATCCTCATCAGGAAATTCCTTCTTAAACCTCATTCCGTCCCCTGGTTTTCTCCTGCCTGTTCAGCCAACATTGCCCACAGGAATCACTTTTTCTGGCTATATCAAAGCCACGCATCTGATCATAATAGGCACCTACTTGTCTCTGCTAAACTGTTGTTTGCTGATAGAATGAAGCAGCGTATAACAGCCTGCAAGTTTGGCTCCAAAGACTACAGGCAACTCTGCTGAACAACTGCAAACCCTCCATCCCTCTTTTAATCAATAAATTTGGGATCTTCACAGCCACAGCAGACAAGGCTGACTGCTTTGCTCATAGATTTGCCTTCAACTCCACATTGGACTTGTTTGAAGTATCTGCACTTTTCCACAAAGGGTTTGAGGCTATCATCAAGGCTGAAGTAGTTCAACATCTCACTGCCCATAAGCTATTCTCTGACAGACAGTACGGCATCCATTTAGCAGTAAACCTGGCAAACAACCATCACCGAGTATATCCATCGGGCTCTCGATAAGAACAGCAAAACTCAAGTTGTTGCTCTGGACATCTCCAAAGCATTTGATAGTCTGGCACGCTAGCCTTCTGCGCAAACTACATGGCTATGGTATCACTGGATGCTTGTTTGATTTGATTCAAGCGTTCAAATCAATGTGAGTCTATGGGTGACTGTTTCCTGTGCACGCCTACATTTTTAAGCTATGCCATTCAAACTTTCTAGGGAAACATCTACAGGGAATCCAGGTCAACACACACTTTTTGAGTTTTAAGTTCAGCAATTTTCCCTTTCGCACTTTTTGGCCAATGAACACGATTGTTTACATTTGCTCCATAAAACATCTAAGATGGTTGGTGAATTATGTCACAGAAATCAAATCACACGGTGTCAAAAATTTTTTTTTTTAAATAAAAAAAAAAAAAAAAAAAAAAAAATGAGCCTTTATTTAATTTTTATTCCAACGTTTTAATAATTCATTCAGTCAACAAAAAAAAAGTGAATATTTTTTCCCTGTAATTTTGAAACAAAAACAAACGCAATGTTGTTTACAATGTCACACATAACATCAAATCACGTTTATGCAAAACAAAAGAAAATAGATTTCTTTAATGAAATTTTTGAACAATTTTTTTTTATATAATTATTTTTTTATATCTTCCTACTACTAAAATGTTCTGAGTTGCACAGTCAACAGCAGGCTATGATGCGTCTTAACTTGACTAAAACTTTGACACACAAGTCATGACTCCATCTTCTATGTTCCATGTCCCTTCAGGACATAGGCTATTATGGCTCTCCACATCTCCCTGTTCATTGTAGTTTTTAATGACTTCTGTTATACCACTCAAACCAACCCTGCTCCAGTATCTATCTGCTCAAGCCCATCAAGTATTTCACATGTTGCTTGTCTTTCTTTCCCTCTATTCATCCCATGAGTATCAGATTCTCCAAGCTGTCCTTCCTCACTAGGTGTCCCAGAAATTTCAGCTCTTTTCCTGATAAGTATCAGTCTTCTTTTCATGTTCATCCTCTCCAAAACCTTATCGTTGCTCACATGTTCTGTTGATGGTATCCTCAACATCCTTCTGTAGAACCACATTTCAGTTGCTACAAGTTCTTTCTTCATCTTTGATGTGATTGTCCAGCATTCACTGCCATATTGAAGGACCGATATCACATAACAGTTCAGCCCTCTTTTCTTTGTTTCCTGCAAAGTTTTGCCTGTTTCTCACTACTCTATTCAGTTTCTGGAATGCATTCTTGGCCATAACAATAAATCTTTGGATCTCGGTGTCACACTTTCCGTCCTCTGATAGGACACTTCCCAGGTATTTAAATTTCTACACCTGCTTCATTTTAGTCTCCTACTTGGAATCTTGGGCTCCTCTTTTTACTCATTACCATGCATTCAGTTTTTTTAGTCGTTTATATGTAGCCCTTTCTTTCCACTTTCTGTAACTACTTCCTGTAGGATGGCCTTGTAGTTTACTTTCCGTGCCTGCTGTCAGCACTCTTATCTGCGTATCTTATATTGTTCAGATTGCGTCCACCAATGTCGAATCCTGGTAGGGCTTCTAGCGCTCTCAGAATTGTCGCACGGTATAGGATGAAAAGATCCGGTGAGAAGACAAATCCTTGTCTTACACCTCTTTCTCCTTATATATCAGTTGAACTTGTTTCGTGTCCGTATACAAGCAGTTTGCTGCCAATACAGGTTCTTGAATATATATATATATATATATATATATATATATAGACAGACAGACACATACACAGGTCTTTATTATAGTTGAGAAGATGGACTTGTATAACAAGAGGTTTTCCTCGTTTGAAAATTTTACGTAAATAACAAAATACAAATTCCTATTTACATGTTCTCCCATTTAATGAAATACAGTTAAGGATTTTCAGGTGATTTGCTTTGTGAAATACTAATATAGAATAAAAGAAAAATATCGAAATGCGTGTATTTTTATTCCTAACTAAAATAATAGAAAGATTTATTCCATTAAACTAATCAGCCTGGACATCTATAAGCAAAAATATTTATTAGTCAAGTTTTCATGGCATGAAATGTTTCATGCCCTTTGGCTTGGGAAAATTAACCCTGGATTATATGAATGAAGGAAGGAACCTGCCCATATTAATATCTGAATGACCTTCCCTTCCAAAAGGGTGGGTGTGTGTGTGTGTGTGTGTGTGTGTGTGTGTGAAAGTTCCGGAGATTAACGAGATGAAATTAACAACCGACATATTTGAATTACTATTATTTTTAATCATATAGATATAAAATTAAATCCAGTTGAAGAGAACCTACATTTTTACAATTCAGAGTTCTCCGGTATTTTTTTTTTTTATTAAAGTGCTCAATACAAAAAAAAATATTGTAAAGCATAATATATTCAGAATTAAATTTGTTTTTTTTCTTTAAAAATACATTTCGACACGGAAATTTCTATGTTTCAAGATTTCTACCTCGTCATCAGGCAATGTTAGATTCATCGTTGTGAAAATGATTTTCATTTGAATATGAGAAACAATACGCTTGTTATTTATGAATGTGGGAAGACAGATAAATTTAAGTCTATGTTCAATTTAACTAATCAGAATAGAGATTCACCATAACTTTAACGGCCAAAGTGTCAACCTATTTTTTTCTTTCAGCTTTCTCCATATCCCAACATTTTCTAAAACAAAACAAAAAAGGGAAAGAGAAGAAGAAACATTTTATATTTTTAATCTAACTTAAAGAGACCTTTGAGTAAATATACTATTTTTATATTGATTCAGAATGCATTTTTTTATATTTTTTCAAAATTTTAATAAATAGATATTAAAAAATATTTATTTATTAAACAATTTAAAATTCATTTTTTCTTTTTACATAAAATCTATTTTATTATTATTATTTTATCATAATACAATCTTTTTAAATATCTAATTATTACGAAAAAAATTTAAATATCAATTTAATTATTTTAATGTCTAACTGTTTTTCTAAAACAAATTATTAAATATATGCAAGTTAATAAACAAAATCTTTTTAATTAAAAAAATACATTGCGACACAAGAAAAACATTTAAATTATGAGATGAAAGTGTATATATATATATATATATATAATCATCGATTTTTGTCAGTCTTACATAGCATAGTTTTCATTTTTTGCACCTCCAGTGACTTAACTTCTCCAGTTTTGTCAATAATATAGGCATATCTCTGAAATACAAAGTCTTTATGCTTCCTGGTTCTGTCTTGACAATCTCCAGGATGACAACCGAAGAGCTTAGAAAGAATATTCTTTAAAAAAAAAAAATCGATCAATTGTCTTGTCTGTGAATTGTCTGTCGGCAAACTGTCCAGCTACTGCCTAGTATTGTGTTAGACTAACTGATACTGGTGTAGGTGAAAACAATTATATTTCAAATTATTCTAGAAGCTACAAAGTAGAAATAATTGTGGATCTGAATGTGGTCATTTGTAACTATAAATAATTGACCATAAATAGTTGTACAAAAAAAAACACATGGCCTGAAGATTGTGTTTACGCATGAAAAACAGTTACTACTATGTGTTCACTTATATTTACATAAACTATATCCCTGACATTGAGAACTTTTGCCCAATAATATAGCCTTAACAGTGTGTGTGAATGAATAGTAGTAGTAAAGATCTACTGTATTATGTATAAACGTGTGTACCTCTGGCATGAAAAATGACTGCAAAATATTTCAGAGAACTAGTGGTTTCCTTACAGATTATCCCCCTCCCGAGTGTGGCAGGAGGATAATAACAACCATAATAATAATAATAACAACAACCATAATAAATAACCATATAAGTCAGATACAAAACACTGTAATGGAGGAACAAGGACAGCTCCCAAAATTACAACCAACAAAGCATAACCTCCGAACTATTAAGCTCTACAATGCAGCACCCAAATTAATTTTGGATGAAGAAGACACTCATATAAATCTCAATGAAGCAATATATGCATCAGCAATAGCAGCAAAAAACAAAAAAAAACAAAAAAAAACAAACAAACAAGGCAGTCTCGCAGACATTAAGATCCACCTTGGAAAAGAAAAAGAAATCGCGCAACTTAGAAGTGGATTATCAGCACTCAATGAATTGACAAGAGGAATAAATGTAAGAACGAGAAAAGACAGAAGAGTCGAAAGAAAATACAACATTAGAAATGAAAATGAAGTCCTATCAACTAAGGAAAAAATAAAGCAAACAATACAACCGAAGGCTCAAAGAATAAGACGCTATGAGAAAAGATCAAGATTCTTCAGAAAAAACAAGACTTTTCAAACCAATGCAAAGAAATTTTACAGGGAAATAGGTAAAAAAAGAATTGAAGTGACAGTCCTCCCCAAAATGGAAAAAGTTATACAGTTCTAGGGAAAAAAATATGAGCTTGCCCTAAAGAACAAAGAAGTAGATTGGATTGCACAAGAGATGGAACGAATCAAAAATAAACCAGAATAGACATGGGCTGGAATCACAGAAGTGGATGTTAAAAGGTGCACTGGAAAAAAAAAAAAAAAAAAAAAAGCACACAAATGGAAATTTCCAGGAATAGATAAAATTCCTAACTTTTGGCTATATTATTTAAATACAGCACATAAAAAACTACCCAATGAACTTCAAGAAATGGTTAACAGTCCCACTAAAATTCCTGCATGGATGACCAAAGGAATTACATTTATTCTACCCAAGAATAGTGACACAAATAACCCGAAAAACTACAGACCAATTGCATGCCTAACGACAACATACAAACTATTAACATCTATTTTAACAAAACATGTATTTCTTCTTGGAAAGAAATGATACACTACCGCTTGAACAAAAAGGCTGCAAACGTGGCCGTTACGGATGTAAAGGCCAATTACTTAACAGGATGATCTTGGCAAACTACTTCAATGCAAAGAAAAATCTTAGTACTGCCTGGATAGATTATCGTAAGGCATTCGATTGTGTAATACATTCCTGGATCTTAAAGACTTTAAATATGTACAATTGATGATGACGGGTTATCACCCGTCATCATCAATTTCATCAAAAAATGTATGTCGATCTGGAAAACAACCCTTTAACTCAATCATATAAATGGAACCTATAAATCTGGTAAAATAAACGTCAAAAGAGGTATATTTCAAGGTGACACTGTCTCCGTCACTATTTTGCATATCATTAATAGCATTAACCAGTCAATGTGGTTATAAAATAGCCCAAAAGAAAACAAGCTATTTATTTTACATGGATGACAAAGTTGTATGCTAAGAATGATAATGAACTGGAAGGTCTTCTGCAAACTGTAAAATGCTTCAGCGAAGACATTGGAATGAAATTCAATTTGAATAAATGTGCTAAAGCTACAGTTTTACGTGGATCGTTACAGCACACATCCTCAATTAGCTTAGACCCTGCTGTAACAAAAGAATTAAAGCCGAAAGAAGTTTATTAATACCTAGGTGTAAATTAGAGTGAAAAAAAAACCCACCATAAAAAAAAAAATGAAAGAAATAGTGCATAAAGAGTACTGCAGAAGGCTATAAAGATATTAAAAACTGAATCGAATTCTCAGAACAGAATTATGGCCATTAATAGCCTTGCCATCTCTTTGTGGTCCAATATAGTTTCAACATCTTAAACTGAACTCTAAATGGCATCAGGCGAATGGATTCTAAAACAAGAAAGCTTCTTTCTAAGCATAAGATACTTCATCCAAAGGCTGATGTAGACCGCATATATATATATATATATACCCCGTAAAGAAGGTCGAAGAGATCTTGTTCAGCTAGAACTGTCATACAAGACAACAACTATTGGTTTAATAACATACATAGAAACAAAGGACTGGATGATACAATTAGTCAAACATGAAAACAGAAAGAAAAATATTCAATAATAAGAGAAGGCACTAAATACAAACAAGATTTACAGTTAGTAGATTCTGTAGAAAAGCAAAACAGAAGCCAAGAACCAACTAGTTGTATTTTTAAAAATTTTAATAAATAATAAATATGAAAAAGGAAGCCAAAGATAAAGATCTTGAGCAGATGAAACAACGCTGGCAATACAAACCTCTGCGAGGCCAATATCCAGAACGTGCCAATAAATGCAATGTTGATAAAGTTAATACTCATCGATGGTTACGTGCATCTGGATTAGTCTGAGACTAATAAAGCCTTCAGTCTGAGACTGAAGGCTTTATTCTAGCAGCGCAAGACCAAAGTCTTTTCACTAGGAACTTTCAGGCAAATATTATACATAATGTAAATCCAAAATACAGGTTCTGTGATAAATACCAAGAAACAATAGACAATCTAATCTCAGGATGTTCTGCACTTGCCCCAAATGAAAATAAAAATTGTTACGACAGAGTGGGGCAATATTTACATTGGACAATGTGCAAACACTATGGAAAATATGTAAACAAACACTGCTATGAACATCACCCAGCTCCGGTTAAAGAAATAGAAGATGTCACCATTCTATGGGATTACACCATCTACACACAGAAAAATTGAATCAAATAGGCCGGACATTATTGTTAAAAACCAGAAATAAAAAAATTGCCTATTAATTGATATGGCTTGTCCAGCGGATTGTAACATACTAACGAAGGAATTCAAAAAACTGGAAATTGAAAACAAGAATCGTGCCAGTGATAATAGGTGCATTTTGAATGATAAAAAAATGGAACAAAACAGCACATTGAAAGAATCCCTGGAAACCCCAGCTTAAGAGATATACGAAAAAAATTGTTTTGTTAAGTACAGCCCACACACTAAGAAGAACTTTGTCTATGTAAGGCTAGGGATGTTAGGGGACATAAAAATATGGAGTCATAACAACACAACACGACCTGCCTTAGGTCTTCTCGCAGAGTTGGTAGTTCGAAATATTAAAAATGACATAAATAATAATAAATGGAGATGGTATTTTAAGTCTTCATTCAAATTAGTAAGGTCCAAGAATTGAACGAGACTCACCAGACACGTGGGTATTGAAGGAAAAACATACAATAGAAGTAATAGCGTGAAATGGACATGCTTAGTAGAGTTCGACATTACAGTGTTGGTGACAGGGTTTGTGTGTTGTGTCAAGTGGAGAGAATGGTTATTTTTAACATACCCAGACCAAAAGAATTTATTTAACGAGAGGTTTAAGGTAATAACAGGATGCAGATACGTAAAACAGTCTTGGGCCTGTACGAACCCGGCTGAGGATGCTTCCCTCCCCTTCACGTTCCCTCCCTTTGAGTGGGAATTCCGGAGAAGTTAAGATTTTTCTATGTGGGAATTATTATTGTCAAGTCGTGAAGAATGCGTTGTTTTGACTAAGGGCCTCCAGAATAAAGATTCAATCTTTAGATTTGTATTCATAGAATAACAAAGAACTCGTATTACGGCATACGAAGTGCCTTGTGCCTTGTCAACAAGTAGGTGCATTTTTTAATAAAATACGGAGAGTTAGTGAAAGCGATACTAGAAAAGAAAATAGGCTAGTGGTAGCATTATCTAATAATGGACCATAAATCCTTTCATGTAGTCCCAAACTGGATGCTTCTCAACTACAAAAAAAAAAAAAAAAAAAAAAAAAAAGAAAATGCCATTCATTGTTTCTGGAATAAAACCAGCCTGCTGGCAATGTAGCGAAAATGAGTACCTCTCTGCATTTTGCGCCCAAAAGGAAAAGATGAGCAGACTATATCGATACACAGTCCCTTACCTATGAATGAGGAAGACAAGGATCAGGAAAACGTTATTCTACCTCCTTTAGAATCTGAAACACTAGAGAAGTAGGAGGAATAGTAAACAGTTGCTAAAAATAAAAAAGCCAGCAGCCTTACCTCTTCCAAACCCCAGCTCTAAGATTGGAGAAAACAGGCTACGCAGGAATTGTAATGGCTCAACTTATTTTACAGGCAAGTAAAAAAAAAAAAAAAAAAAAAAAAAAAAAATTTAATTTTTAGAAAGAAATTGGATACGAAGAATAAGCCTGCGGGGGGA
This sequence comes from Ascarosepion bandense, assembly GCA_037127315.1. Lineage (NCBI taxonomy): Eukaryota > Metazoa > Mollusca > Cephalopoda > Sepiida > Sepiidae > Ascarosepion > Ascarosepion bandense. Next base: position 3,126,471 of record JBBBDQ010001621.1, on the reverse strand, counting down.
AGATGCCCCCCCACACCCACCCAGTAAGAAATCACCACCAGGTAAATACAATCTTTCACCATGTCAGAAAGACAGTTTAAAGAACATACCTATGTCCTTTCACCGAACTTCCTCTCCCAAACTTTCAACTAAAAATAACCTCACTTATTCGTACAACTTGTCCACGACCCAATCCCACACTACCTTCTCCCGTCTTACCTCCACTTGCGTCGGTGAAGAGACCTAAAAGCGCCTCATTGCGAAGCTCAGAAGAGGAACTCCCTCAACAACAGATTATATATATTACAAGAAAAATATACTGCGAGGATGTGGGCCTCCCCAGTATGATATTTCTATGGGACAGGTCATCGGTGTCCTGAGTCCCGGCATGTTCATGTCGGATGAGCAACGCCAGTAAGCATCGATCATGGCTCTCTGGTTAGCAAGTTTAAATGACTAAAATTTGAGGTCCAAGTCGAAAAGGGCCCGACTCTAGGAATTTCAAAAGCTTCGGTGTTAATATACGTTGTATTCAAGAGACTCACTTTATTGAAAGTAACTAAGAGAGTGTGCTGTCGAGGGTGTTTACCTTTTTTCAGCATACTTTGATAGTAACCAAGAGACACCGCTCGATTAGCTAAGTCGTACTTTGGACGCCACTTGATCCCTTGTCGTCGCGGGTCCGATGGGTAGATTGTGGGTGTATGTGTATTGGATGTTACCATTAAAGGAGAAAGCGTTTTTACTAGTTTTTGGGCGCCCAATGACACTGTGGAGCGAGAAAAGTTTTTTCGAAGGATTGATAGGTTCGTGATAACGTCGAAACGGGTAGTTCTAATGGGTGATCAGAACGCAGTCTTTGTCCCGATTTAGATCGTGGGAGAGCTAGGAAGGGTATTAACATTACTTCTGATCTAAAATATTTTCCGGATTTTATCGTCTTACTTGATCTGGTCAATAACTTCCGAAATAAACAATCGAAGTGGGTAGAATAGACTGATAAATAGTGGCGGCCTAGGAAGCTACATCGACCGGGTTCTAGTTAAGATACTCAGGTTGTCCAAGTTTTCATAGTATAGTTAACACGAAGCATAGGCTGGTGTGGGTCCGCATAAACCTTTATAAAGCTAAGTCTAGAATGGCTGGTTTCTAGAAATTCAACAAGGCTTTATTGTATGTGAAGGTTTTCGGGACCAGGTACTACTATCAATACAGCGGGAACTGACGGTTTCTGTGTTTGGGTATAGGTGGTGAGAACACCTTAAAAATACTATTAGGTCTTTTGCTGCCGATTATAGCAGACGATTCAGCGCAAGCGGCACTAGAATCTAGTTTGTAGAGGACGCTGCCAAATCGAGAAAATAGTGATAAGGTAACTATAACTAAGGTGAAGCTGGTCTTCTTGCTTATCAAGAGAATCAAGCTCAAGTAGTTAGAGTTACATAGCTAAATAGAATGTCTGCTGAGGCAACGAATATGGTCAGAGTTGCGTATTGAATTTTTCACATGTCACATTGCCGGAGGGAGAATGCTGACGACGGACGAGGGCATATGTGGGGAGTTTCGTGACTAATTCCAAAAGCTTTTCCTCAAGAAGCCTGGTTTGAGTTCAACTCATTTCGACAAATATTTGACCGACTTTCCTCGCCTCGAAGCAGTTGGTTGCTAGGGTCACATATCAAGGGAGGAAAATCTGGGAAAAGTTGAAGAAAGTAGAGAAGGATAAGACTCCTTGCATCGATGGTCTACCCTACGAAGTATAATTGACGCTGTCACCCATATTTGTCACTTTGCTGGAAATTCTCTTCAATCACTGGATGGAACAGGAGTTTATTTCCCAACGTTTCACCAAAAGTGTAGTGAATCTTCTGCGGAAGGACAGACTAGTTTGGGGATGAGGTTTGCATAACACACCCAGTATCCGTCTTCCCCACACCAGTAAAAATGGACGAGAGTCCCGAGGGACCAAAGTCAGTCCAGTCAGTTGGGCGCCAACCGTAAGCCCTGCCGCCCTGCCAAAGAGTTCCGGCCCAAACGAGATAGAGATAATTACCACGCCGGGGGTACCAACCGTAGAGAAGCCTGCCGCTGACCAACCAGAGTTAAAGACAGACAAGAAAGTATTTTGCAGACAGTTTTTAAACAGCGCCAACCAAACAGAGTTAAAGTCGAACAGTTCCAGCACCGCGGAGACGAAATCAATTCGAATTACCGCCGCTGCAAGTCACCCACTATACTCAAAGACAGCTCTTTGGCATTTTCCGTAAAGTTTCGGTGAGAAGGTTAGACGAAGTCAGTTCAAGTCGCCATAAACTTAAAATTCCGACCTGAAGCGAAAGGATATTGCCAACCAAAGCTTGAAATAATAGGAAGAAAAACGCTTCGCAAAGTACTACTTAGAGAAATTGGTCGAAACTTTCGTTCCGTCGCCAGATTAATAGGAAACAGGGTTTGGGAAGAAGACGATTGGTGATTGTATTTTCTCTTGTTTCCTTTTGTACATAAAGACTTTCTACAATTTATTCAGGCGTCATTCATTTTATTTTTGGTGCCGTTTTCATTTTTACAATTGTGCACGCGCATCCAGCTTGGTTTAGCTTAGCGGAAGATACATCTAGTGAGAATTCAACGTGACTCTTGAGATCATTTTCACAACGTGGGCAAGGGAGATTAACGTTAAAAGGGTCAACCCGAGGACCAGCTGCTGTGTCGACGCCATTAGAGACCGAACGGTGTGCTGCGCGACATTCTGCTATATTTTAAGTGTGGGGCGGATACCATACTAACATTTTTTTTATCATGCATTTCATGGGGTTATTTTATATGGTAAATGAAATCATTTTGTTTTATTCCCCTTTCAACATGCTTGTAAAAATGGGTATTAGTTTAGGTGTGCACAAAGAGAATGCGTTGTTTTGGCTGTTGTAACAAAAAGGTTATAATATATATAATATATATGTGGTATTATGATGAAAGGATTATGGTAAGTATGATTGGGAGAGTAAATGTGACTAAGTTAAATTTTAAAAAAAAGTGAAAACCAGCTTTTACCTTCGTGCCAAATAATTTTGTGTGTTCACATAAATAAATATTGAGGAGACCGGTGTGGCCTACGGCATATCACGTTGAATACATCGGTTCTCGTCCGATCACCGAAGTTAAGCAACGTGAGCCTGGTCAATATTTACATGGGTGGGGGACCGCTTGGAAGAAGTCCAGGCGCTGTAAGCGTTCAGTGACGGATGTGCGTTGTGGTGCAGTGGATGTCGGATTGGAAAGAGACATCGGTGAGCAGAGTTCGAATTCCAGTACCCTGCATTCACTTAAGCACTGGTACCCTTGGGAAAGGTATTAATTCGTCACTTCCCTCCATTTATGGGTTACATCACGGGATGGGGCCTGGAGGCAACCCATCCAGTGTTTAAAAACACCCTTGCTAGCCCTGGCGAAGCATCAAGTATTCAGCTATTTGACAAGATTAGGAATTTCGCTATAAACTGCGCCGGGGTTTCAAATGCACAGGAAATACTGGAGGGGTGTAGTGAGTTCTATTTCGGCCAAGGCCGCAGGACGACGACGACGCGGCCTAAACCAAGGTAGCAAGTAAGTAGTGTGTATTTCGTTCTATGACATTGTTGGCTCTGAATATTCAGTTCTTTTGTTTTGATTGTATATATTTTTTTTTTTATCTGCTGATCCGACCAGCCCCTCTTCAACTAGCGTGCGTGCGAAAGCGGAGGTTATTAGTGTTCAACCTGTTCTCTGATATGATACAACATTTTCCCTACTTGACTAAATATTAATTAATGGTCTATGAAATCCGTGCCTCTTTTTCATCTGGTCGTCCACGTACTGCTTTCCAGTGGCGATATTCAGTCTCGGGATCATCCCTCATTGCTTTTTTTATTCTTAGCCTACACATTCGGAGTGCGACAAAATTGGGACTGAAGGTGTTAAATGTTACTGAGAATACGACAGCTAAATTAAAAGAAAACTATAATAAAAGATTTAAGAAATGGAATTTTAATATAAATCCTTAAAAAGAAAAAAAGATATTTGTACATTTATCTCAAAGTTTAACATTGTGTTTTGTTTTTCAGTGATAAATTTCACTCATTTTGTTACATGCTTTTTATAGTCAAAGAGTACAATCATTTTAGTTCAATTAACATTCAGGATAATATCGGATTTTTGTTAACAATATCATGAATTTGCTTTTTAAGTATTTCAAAGTTAGGCGTTTACAGATCAGATCTAATTTTATTTATGGCCAGTAATATATTAAAATATAAAACAAAAAATGTTTAAAAAATACTTTTTTTCTTTTAAGAGACGTGAATGAATCGTTTGTAATAATGACAAAATTAAAATAATTTATAAACCAAAAGAAAAAAAATTATAATTTTAGTGATAAAAACGAATGGAACTTATTTTTTACAGTTTTGTAGAAAAAAAAAACCGTAATTGGTATTAATGATTTCATAATGGATGTCAGTATTCAAGTTCTCTACGAAATGTCTTAAATGAAATGAAATTACAAAAAATAAAATAAAAAGTCAAAACTAAATAGGTTCAGGTTCAACTGAAATTAGTTTCGCTTTTAAAAAAAAATACTGAAAGGATTTCAGTGCTTGTTCATTGTTTACAGCATTAAAAAAATGGGTTCATGAAAAAGGACTGTTCATTTCTCTTTCAAATCAGAATTGTAATCAACTAAGCAACTGCGAAAAATCTTTAAAAAAAAAAAAAAAAAAAAAAAAAGAGACACTCTTAAAAATGCTATAACTTTATAAAATTTGCTGAGCATTAACCAAACGATAATATAATTTCTGATTGCTTAGTAATTCATTATGAGTTCCAGATTCATAAACTTTGCCATCTTTTATAACGACAATTTTGTTTGCATTTTTTACAGTGGACAGTCTGTGCGCAATCACTATGGATGTTCTTCCTTCACGAGCTCGGTCTAAAGCTTCTTGGACAACCTGAAGAAAGAAAAAAAAAATATATATATAGATTACTTTTAAAAACTGTTCAAATTAAACTTGAACTAGTTATACATTTCAAAGCAGCTGCAAGGTTTGGTTTTGTTTTGTTTTAACTAAATATTCATTTAACACAAGGCCCAAGAATCATTCAAGGTAGATGATTACTGAATGCGTTTTTTTGTGTAGATATAAATGGAGAAAGAGCAAACCATGAGAGTATGTAGGACATATTGTTTGACCCTAAAAGAGGTTAAGATTGTAACGATAAAGATAGCATCAACTAAGAAGTCTCTTCCTCAAAATAGCAGTTCTCATGGGAATAAGCTGTCTGAGTGGAATTTCCTCTTTACTAAAGAAATACAAATGGAATGAGGATGAATCAAGCCTGTGGACGTGGCATGGTAGATCCTAGTGGTGAAGATCTGAACCCTGGAGCTACTCAGAAATGTGAGATCTGGTGGGGGGGGGGGATAATCACCCAAAGTTCACATGGCACTAAGTGGGTAGGAGGATTAAAATAAAAAGCAGCATTTGGGGGAGGAGGCAATTAAAACTAGCAAATCGGCCAGACCTGATTGTTAAAATGTTGCGATGATTAAATTGCCCGTTTTATATATTTTTAGTTGAGCATGAACGGGTTTTTATTTTAACTGCACGGTATAGTAAGGTCAGTTGGGTACCGTCTGATAGAAAAGAAAAAGCACCATGACTCAATTCACACTGCCAGAAATCTTGAAACGGCATTCTGGACTGCTTGGCATTCACGCTGGAAGCTGCAATACAAACATTTCAGAGTGTTTCGGTGTCAATTTGAGGTCAGTGCAGAGGATTCCGGAAAGAGTTGGGTGAATATAATGGTGATTCCGAAGGTGTTTGGGGGTGATCACCAGTGATAGTAACGTTATGCCTCCATTCATCTTCCCAAAGGGTCTCAAACTCAAAGGCCTACACCAAGTGGCTTGAGGAGGTAGTGCTGCTCAGTGCCAAGACGGTGGCTGCTGGAAAATTATGCCTGGCTACAGGACTTTGCAGCATGCCACACATGCAAGGAGAACCAGTCATGTCTGTCAGACAATTTCTACGAACCCATCACCCCTTAAATCTGGCCACCTAACTCCCCCCAGATTGCAGCCCTTTGATTATGATGTGTGAGGGCACAGTTGAGCGAGAGCCAAACAAAATTCCTTGTAAAACCAAAGATGAACTGAAGGCAAGGATTATGGTAGCTTTCACTAACTTAAACATTGAGACCGTCCAGAAGAATTGGAAGAGATTCCGAAGTTGTCTGGAGGCTATGAGTCAAGCTAATAGCGATTTAATTAAATAAATTTACTCTTTCGTATTTAAAGATATTTTTGTCTACTTTCGATAAATATATTTGTTAAAATGAGATGTCTGTCGCCTAAATTACACAAAAAATGAAAATGGTACAATTCAACTTGTAGCTATAGGGAGATAGTTAATGTTTTATTAATTCGGCCTTGTGTCATCCATAACTAAACTCCCTAAAGCTTACAGATTGTTCAGAATTATCAGAATGTTTGTAGCAGAAGGTTAGATTAGTTGTAGATTGTGTGGAATAGTGGAAGAATAAAAATATATACATTTTTCATGTTAAAATAGAAATTTATTAAAAGAATAGAATAACAAGAATTGGTAGAAATTAATGTTCAATTAGAAAGTTAAGAGTATCAAGAGTTGTAGAAAATGATCATAGTAGTAATTTGTTGAAAAGAGTTTGTGTACGTACGTACGAACGTTTGTTTGGTAGGAATGTTTTTGGATGGAGAAGTAGTAAAAGGAATCAGTACACGAGAAAAAAAAAAGAAAAAAAAAAGAAAAAAGAGAACTATGTGTGACACGACCTAATGTCCGGGTCGTGGTTGAATGTTTTTCCCCCGTTACATTTTAGTTGTCTCTCTCGTTGCTATCATCTCTGACTGACGCTGATCGAAGTCATAGTCATCTAGATTTTTTTCGCACTGGATCGCTAAGTCTTTATGGTCTTGCAAATCGCTCCTATTGGTCAGAAAAATCAATTTAACATCTACTCAAGAAATCCGGTTTCAACTTTTTCTTTAAGCACATGGTCAATCCTTTTTATATTTGGGGGAAAAAAACCAGGATTTCACACGTCATTGTGGATTTTTGTAAAAGTGAAGAAGGTTGCTTTTAATTCTTAACTAACAGTATAGCCCGGCGTTGCTCGAGTGTAATGAAAGTTTTAAAACTAATCAATGGTCCTGGAGCTCAGACTAAGGAATATCTGTGTGAAGTTTGGTGAGAATCGGATAAAAATTGTGGATTTGTATAAAGGACATACAGATAGATAATCAGACAGACACACACAAACATCTTGCCTTTTACATATATAAACGATTTTCTGCACTATTGTAAGAACTGCAACCTTGAAACTTTTGAATATCGATTCTTATGTCTTTGTCTATGAGTGTATCAAATTTGATTAAAATCGAATCACTCCTATAACCCGACTTTTTCGATGGTACCTCGACACAAAACCTAGCTAAGAACACTGGATGACGCTTATAGTACAACTGCGTAAATTTTCTAGAAAATCGGTTCAGCCGTTTCGGAGTCTATAGATAGCTGACACACACACAAAGTTCCATCTATAAATAAGTTTAGATTTTCTATGCGTCACAAACCATCGCCCTCTGCAGAAGCACGATTACTAGATTGGGCTGAAAAGTAGAAAAATTAATTTAACCTTCGCAAACTCAGCACTATCAAACATTAAAAATTAGCTTCCTTCTCCTTAGAACACCAAATTAGCCAAACTTATTTCAAAGTAACCCCAGAAATTGTAAGTAGCCAATTCAAGTCCTTTAAAAGTAACTAAAAAAGTCCAAGATTTTTTTTCCAGTAACTCCAACAAAAGAATTAGTTCGTTCAGCTATTTTATCCATAGCTGGAGAAAGATCGATTCAAACTATTTACTATAGCAGTGTGAAGTGAATAGCAATATCACTTTCCGTGTTTCTGAATGCATGTATTATTTTTTAATGAGTTAGTGTGCATTGGCTTTTGCAAAAATTAGAACAGTTTGTATCTCTTTCCCCACTTTTCATACAAACAGAAATTGACTCTGAAACGCAAAGAGAATGTTTAGATAAGAATACAAGTTCCCATTCTTGGGAAAACACCCAACTGGTATTTTTGCCCATTACACATGCGCACGCACGCACACTAATATGTATGATAAAAAGAGCACATAGTAAATGCTTATAAATCTATCAAGTTTCACTTTTATTAAATTTCCAAGAAATTAACGGCTTCCAAAACCACAAATTATACTAACGTTTGTTTAACAAGTTGAATGCACATGAAACATGATTTATCAATAAAAGTCAAATTTTCTTTCTCCCCCACCCCTGCATATATCATTTCTCGAAGCTTTAATAAGAGTGGAACATGTTAGATTGATGAACGTTTCCTATTGGTTCTTTAACTTATTCTGTCGGATTCCATTCCATGTTTGATCTAAATGGTTTCTATAAAAGTGGCTTTGATTCATGATTATTGCATATTATTAAGTAAAATACAGAATTCACTTTTCCACTACAAATTGACATTCAAGCTGATCATAGCCACTTTTTCCAAAGTTGTTGAATTACCTGCGCTTGTTCAGAAATACGCCGGCTAGGATTTTATTTTTATTTATTTCTTGTAACGCAGGGCATGTCTGTTAGACACTCACCACATCAATAGTTATATATACGAGTGTGCCTGTAAAAATGACGGCAGTATATTTATTGATGTACCTACCATTGAGTATGACAAGATGGAAATATATATATATATATATATATATATATATATATATGAGAGAGTTATGTATCAATTGTACATTGCGACACGGAAATTTCTGTTTCGAGATAGATTCTCATCATCAGGCAATGTTGATGTTAGTTGTGCAAATGATTTACATTTAAATGACAAAAACATTTGGTTTGCTGTGATTGTATGTGGGTGTTTCTTATGGCTAATCAGAATGGAGATTCATTTTGGGATTTGACCCCAAAGGGTACAATTGATACGTAACTATAATTATATTAAGCTCTATAATACTCATTATATTGAGCACTGTTTTAAATTACTGTTTTGAACGTTAATATTTTCTTCGTTCCTTATTCACTTGTGTGTGTATATCCACTCTAGCGTGTACGCATCGCTTATTCAGTAAAAATGAATTGGATCACTCTAGCTATTGGGCGCGTAATACAATATGCGCTAAAAAGACTGCCTTCTTCCACCGAACGCCCCCATGGCCCAATTCGGTCGGGTTTCGAGCTTTGGTTAAGGAGCAATCGGAGTCTAACCGTACTGATGAGCTGTGATACAGCGAAACAGATCTGTCTGCGGATGACATATATATATATATATATATATATATATATATATTCTTCACTACTCGTCAGCCTAATTATTGCTTGAGGTGTTCCCTCAAAAGGAGGTGCCAAGGAGGTGCCGAGGAGGCTGGGCTATTATTAGTATGCGTTATATATGAGTTCCACTTGAGGTCTAGTGTGAGTTTCAAAAGACACTGAACGCGATGAGATGTGCGTTGTGGTACAGCGGATATCGGCTCGGAGCCGAGTTCGAATTCCAGTAGAATCCATTGTATTCACTTACGCGCAAATACCCTTAGGAAATGTATTAATCCGTTTATTCGTTCCAGTTATGGGTTAAATAACAGGACAGATTGGGTTCTATAGCCTTGGTCGGCAACCAGTCTACCGTAGAAAGCAATGGCAACCTACTGCGGGATAATCTTCTGCCCAGTCAGTCATGTCTCTTTGGAAACATGATCGCCCAAGCGTGTATCACGTATGGCACTTAACTGACTGACTATGTACGCATCAGATTTCCCCCACCACTACCACTATTCTGTTCTGTTTAGTAGCTCATGAGGTAAAAAACAGTTTTGTAATATTCTCAAGCAACGGACACGCTTTAACTTGTGCATAAAAGATTCGAATTTGCTTCTCTTTACTTTCTAGGCTTATTTCTATATCGTATTGAAACACCAGTTCTCATACAGTCACTAATGTTAAGCAATGTTGAGCATGTTCAGTACCTAGATGGGTGACCCCTCGAGAATACCAGGTCTGCTTAAACATTCTTCATCAATAAGGCTGCAATCACCAACTCTAAACTTAGAACTACATGGAAGTGGTTTGCTATCAGCTAAAGTACCTTCACTGTACACAGCACGTCTTTGTTGCTTGTGAGGCATTTTTTTCCGTCAGTTAAATGCCATACGTGATACACGCTTGGGCGATCATGTCTCCAAAGAGACATAACTGACTGGGCAGAAGATTATCTCGCAGTAGGTTGCCATTGCTTTCTGCGGTAGACTGGTTGCCGACCAAGGCTATAGAACCCAATCTGTCCTGTTATTTAACCCATAACTGGAACGAATAAACGGATTACTAACTTTCCCAAGGGTATTTGCGCGTAAGTGAATGCAATGAATTCAGCTGGAATTCGAACTGTCCCCCCCCCCGATTTCTCGTTCCGAGCCGATATCCAATGCACCACAACGCACATCTTTTTATTGCCTTTACAATAATAAAAAGCATAAAGGGTCTTAAAATGCACCTCAATCTTCCATTTTCATGGGGATGCAAAATTGACACGAAATAATTCATTATAAGCTTTCTTTCTCAAGAGAAAGTTTGAAGTGTGCTCTAATCGGAAATTAGCATGAGCAACTAATATATATATATTCTAAATATGGACATGTGAGCTTCTATGTATAAAAAAAAAAAAAAAAAAAAGTAGAGGGATATTTTGAGAATTAACTGTTGTACCATTTGGGTCTGACGAGCCGCAATAATAACATCATTATGCGATGAAATATGTATTACCCATTGGAATTGTAGTAAATCAAAAATCTTTTCTAAATTATATTGCTCTGTTAAAGTAAATGAATTTAACAGAGTTCTTTTGAGTTCGTCTCTCTCGGAATTTACCTGGATAGTATACCAAGTGAGCTACGTTATATATCAGCACGAACTTTCTGGACAATCCAATATGAAGGCACAGAATTGAAAACCAGAGAGCCAAGTTTCAACTTCATTTGCGTTTCTTTTATTAACTTAACCACAAATGCCTTTGATAAGGTTATGAATCTGCATTTCCCCCCAGATATAAGTTAATTAGTAGGACTTGTATCAGTAAATGATCTCAAAACTCCTACAATTTTATATTTTCTGGCTTTAAATAAACTGCTAAGGGTTGATAAGCTGAAAAAAAAAAATAAATAAATAAATTCATCAATTAATGAAATACTGATTACCAGCACAAACAGGTCTTAGATTTATTTACATTATTGGAATATAAATGTATAGAAACAAGTTTGGCCACTAAGTGAGAAATCAGCTTATATATTGACTGTAATATAGAATTTATCCCCCACTTTTTCCACAATTTCTAGTTCTTTTATCAAATGATGATTAACTATTAATCTACCTCTTTCCCTCCGAGCTATTGGCTAATTAGTAGAACTTGTATCCGTAAATAATTAGTGGCTAATTAGTAGAACTTGTATCCGTAAATAATTATCTCAAAAAATCCAAAAATATTTTCTGGCTTTAAATAACTGCAAAAGATTGATAAGCTGTAGAAAATGAATCATTTTTTACTTTCTCTGTATTTTATTGATTTTATTGATTTGTTTGTTTATGGTTTTTCAATTTTTCTCTGTAAATAAAAGTGTACTTTTTTTTTTTACTAGATTATATCGCTAGTGATAAAAGATATCAGTTGTGTTAAAAGTCTAACAGTCAAGGAGCGATAAGAAAAAATAGTCATACTTCTGTCTGAATTTCTGGAACGAGGAGGTATTTACTCTTAAACTAATGTCCAAATCTTTCTTATCACATTGTCTCCGCTGTTACCTTCATATCTTCCTGGTGTCAGTTTAAACTGACATATTCTGACCATTTTGTTTTAGGTTAATATTTTTTGGATTTCAAGAGAAAATTGGGAAATTCTAACATTTTAATGCAATTTTAGCTTATGTACATTAAGACAATAAAAAAGACTGATCTGGGTAGTGGCAGAGAAATGGTTTTAATCAATGGTAAAAAGGTGTGACACTTGAATATTGAAATATTAATACATTTGACAAATGCAAACTTACTTTTTCACTTTCGCTATCAAGAGCAGATGTTGCTTCATCAAGCAGAAGTATTTTGGGATTGCGTACCAATGCCCTAGCAATAGCGATGCGCTGTTTTTGTCCACCACTGAGTTGTGTCCCTTTATCTCCAGCTTGAGTTTGATAACCCTAAAAAAATAAAATAAAATGTTTTTGAATAAAACCATGCACTACCTTAAAATATTAATTACAAGTAGTGCGGGAGGAATTTAGACTTTGTAAAATGCAAAGATATTAAACTTGAAAGCCGCTTGTATCCGCAGAATTTTAAACGCACCTATTTTAATTGTCAGTATTTTTTTAGCTGTTGTAGATTCTGAAGTGATAAGCTGTCACTTGTTTAGCTTGTTTTTCATATCATATACACATTTTTATCCACTCATTATAAAAGAAAATAAACTGTATCATCTACAACTGAGTTATTAACGTAGCATGTTGTTCAGGCAACTGAACGCGTTCTCAGAAAAATTAATCAACATGAAATAAATGTTCATTAACATTCAGCTCAAGTGCATGAATTTCTACAGCACCTGAAATCATTTTCCTGTTAAAACAAAGAGGTTTTAACCTGCATACCTGAATACACCTGAATGATGGCTGATGAAAAAAATCTGCTGTAACCAAAATACATTTGGAAAATTGTTTTGTGAAATTGTTTTTTTTTTATCACCCACAGATAGTTAAGCGTCTCTGAATATTCAGCGTTTCTTTTGTTGTATAATCATAACCGATGTTTTTCATTTCATCCCCTCATTCTCTATATAATTATATATAGGATCCCATCAATAAAAAAAAAAAAAAAGCAAAGACGTCCCTCCTTCCCCATTTTAGCGCCTAATTTTCCACTGAATTGGGGTGCTATAGATATCGACTAGGAATGAGAAATTGGAGAACCGAGTTCGAATTCCAGTTGCATTCACTTACATACAAATACCTTTTGGAAAGATTTTAATCGTCTTCTCCCTCCAGTTATGGGTTAAATAACAGGCCAGATTGGATTCTATAGCCTTGGTTAGCAAACAGTCTACCGCAGAAAGTAATAGCAACCTACCGCGGGAAAATCTTCTGCTCAGTTATTCATGTCTCTTTCGAGATATGATCACCCAAGCGCTTATCACGTATGGCATTTAACTGACTGACTCAGTTCTAAGTTTTTTTTTTTTTTTAAATATGAAGGTAACATTACGTTGTTTATAATCTTTACTATAAAATCTTTTACACGTAAGAGAACAGAATGTAGAATTCACAAGTGGTTTACCTCTGGTAATGAATCTATGAACGAGTGAATGTTTGCCATTTTTGCTGCTTCAATTATGGTGTCCATCGATAAATTTTCCGTTGTGTTTCCGTAAGCAATATTTTCTCGAATTGAACAATCAAACAAAATCGGCTCTTGAGATACAATACCAACTTGTTTTCGGAGCCAAGAAATATTCAATGAATTGAACTCGTGCCCATCTAAAAACTTGCAAATAAAAAGAAAAAAGACAGTTTGTTGAGTAATTGGCCATTGAATAAATTGAATTGGTAAAAATGCACCAAAAACAAAATTGACAAAGTTTGCAATAAATAATTAAAAAAAGAACAAGGTAAAAATAATATTGAGCAAATAATATATGCATGGCAAAACAACAACAATAAAGTAAAAATTTCAAAGGCTAAAAATGGTGTCATTAAACAAAATGAGATAGAGACAAGTGATCGCGGCATCCTGACTTCAAGAAAAGAACAGAAGTATTTAGTTATAACAATTTATATGTCATTGTGGCACAAGGTCGAAGAGGAAGTAAAGAAAGGCTGGCCAACACTGTATCAGACACCTAGCTAATCTGGACAAACTTCCAGTGACGTCATTCTAGACTTCGTGCCTAACGCCATCCGGATACAAACGATTTTGCAGTCCGTATAGCTTAATCAACAGAAGGTGAGAGAAGCTAGCAAATCTAGATCGACTAACATTTTATCCAGGTAGCTGATCATCTGGGTAGACTGTCAATTAAAGGTCCATGTCCATATCATGACCTGCTACCTATCGATGAGACTAAAGTCGATCAGATCAATCAAGCTAGGATCATGACACCTCCCGCTAGCTTCCTGTCCGTTGGCAGCCTTTTGCTTTAACCTATTAGAGGCCCAAAACAAGTTGGTGGGTGAAGTAGGCTTTCTCTGCCCACCCACCTGCTGGGGAAAATGCTATTGCATTTGTAGTCTCCACACTTCACAAATGCAGAGATTTCAAAAGAGAGAAAAGGATGATTGCGAAGAACAACAGTAAAAATAAAAAGTGCACAAAAAAGTCAACATTTATGGGCCTTCGAACAACAAGAAGTTTCCAGGAAAAAATTAGTATGGGAATAACTAAGACAAGAACAGATTAGAAATAAGTCAGACGAGACCGAGAAGTGACGTATCGTTTTTGGCTAGGGAATAATCCCAGCATGCATTTGTGTTTTGGGGATAGGGACAATTTTTTTTTTTGCAGTCATTTCACATTAGATGAGTTCTTGTGTTGATTGAGGAAATTGTTATCGTGAATGGGTTGCGAGTTGGATAGACTAGGTGTAGGATAGTCAGCATTGACCAGCCTTACCCTACTTCACCTTTGATCTTGGGCAACAAAAGCATGTAAACTATATTTTAATAAAATACTACATATTGGAACCAACACAAGTTTCATTAGTTTTCATGTTTGTGTGTGTGTGTGTATATATATATATATATATATATATATATAGAGAGAGAGAGAGAGTAATATTTTTATTACAATTTTATAATAAAAACAGTTTACTGCAACACAATTGCCGTTGAATTTTGGTACTAACTTATTAGCACCTCGTCAGGCAGTGAAATATTTTTCCTGTTAGGAATCATCATATACAGAAGCTTAAAAACAACAGCTTTTACGAAATCCAGACAATTAAGGTGGAAGATTTTCGGAGGGTTTGTCTCCGTGAACCAACAGAAAATTAGATCATGATGTATAGAAATTTTATTGTACGAATAAAGGGAGACAGAGACTTAAAATGACTAAAGACCCAGACATTTTGGATGCCAGTGATGAAGTAAATTGAATGATACATAATATAGCATTTAGCAAGTGTGAAAAGTTATCGCGTGTCTTTGTGAAACGGTTACAGGATTTTCTTTAAGTTATTATTCAACTTAAAGTAGTGGACAAGAGACAAAGACGGGAAAATTTTTTTTTAATACACAGCACGTCAAACATATGTAGTTAACTTAGTGGATGATTTATCTGTTAAGCCGTAACAAACTAATTATCCAAAGATGGGAGAATCAATCAATATATGCTTGGAAATATATAAATGTCTAGTTAGGAAAAATTAACTATACTTTAGGATATATTTTAGACGATGATGACAAATGGAAGTTCGTTATGTTTATTGAGTAAATTTAGTTTTGAGAATTTTATAATTTGTAATTTTTCTTGTAAACACAGAAAACATGGCTCATCTAAAGATTGTAAATCTGGGTTTTTTTTGTTTTTTTTTTTAATATTTTCCATTTTACGGTAGGAGTTTTATTGGCATCTTTTAATTGCCAATAAGTAGAAAGTGACGTGCTATTGTGGTAAGTTTTATAATTAAAAGATAAGGTGTGCAAATAATAGCGGGTTTTACAAGTATTTTTTGTTCAACCGATATATTTTATTATAGTGGGATTTTCTGTGGTGGAAATGAAGCATAGGTAAACTATAAAGTCAGTCGGACATTTGTTTTCTAATGGACACTCAATAGATTTGCGGCAATTGCAATTATTGGTATCGATAACTTCTTAATATGATGATTCTTTAGGTTATTGTATTTGTTAAAAATTCAATTATGTTTTTTTTATCATTTCAAGAGTATCACTACAGCTATAGCTTAATTTCAGCGTGTTTCTTAAGACAAATGGAAAATACTAACAATACAAAAAACAGATCTCCTAGAATGTTCCATCGGCAGGGTTTATAGATTCAGTTGAAGAGCATGTTTTTGTCCTTTTAGCTTCCTTATTTTTATATGCAGGTCTCCTTTATTGGTTGTGCTCAATCTATTCTTGCACATTTGTCGTTGAGCCATTCCTCTTTCGCTTGTCTGCATTTGCTCCTTGTTTCCTTGTGTAGCTTCCTGTATTCCGTTCCATGTCTGTATTGTTTTCTGTCTCCTTTGCATCATGTCGAGAATCATATGTGATCCACTCATTTTACCTTCTACGCCTGTTTTCTATCCGTGTATTTTTTCTGCAGGTCGAAGTCAGTCACAAGCGTGTTGTATTGCAGTCTGGATGCTGCACTAGGCTTCTTCATTTTCACCCTTTGCATACAACCGGGATGTGTTGGCACTTGGATAGGTTTTACAATGAACAGCTGCATTCTTGAATCTCTTGTTGTAAAAGTTATAGTCAACTTGAGAATGTTATACTTGAGTAAAACTGATTTTCATTTCCAAAGCTGCTCAAATCCACGTGCTCTCATGGTGAGTGGTCGTTAAAGAGGCCAAATTCTAAATTTCCTGCCGGGAGAGCAGATTCATTTTTCGCTAGAGAATAATGGGAAATTAGGTCATTTTTTTCCCCAGGTGATAGTGAGATCACTACAAATACAAAGCAAATAAGCGCAAATGTTTAAATCGATAAAAATATCTTACCAGTTGGCCTGAGTCTGGATTATAAAAACGGCTGATTAGCTGGAGACATGTACTTTTGCCGCAACCACTTCCACCAACTAGAGCCAATGTCTCGCCGGTGTTCACTTCAATATTTAAGCCTGAAAGCACTCTAACATCCGGACGAGTTGGGTAGTGAAATTCAACACCTTTGAAAGTTATTTTACTGTTATAAAAACTCTAGAAAATAAAAAAAAATATATATACTTGTATATTGCATTTAAATAGATTAGTCTCTCGGTTGATACACTTTCGATTTGTGTGCTATTTTTTTTTTTTTTTTTACACATACCAAAATTCGATTAGCGCATGCATAATAATCGATTAGTGCGATAAAGCTTCAGCTTAACTGTAGTAAAATTGATTTTTTGTAGTTACCGATCAATTAAAAATTTTCTAAAATTTAAAAATGTATTACGAATTACTCTCAGTAGTGTTAAAAAATAAATGGTTATAAATATATAAATTATAAATAAGCCGATAATAAAAATATACATTTGATTTATTTTCATGTTTATTTTGAAAGGAAATTTATAAAAAAAAAATTCTAAACGATTCAATTAAATTACACTAGCAAATTACACTAGCAAATTACACTAGCAAATTACATAACAAATTACACTAGCAAATTACACTAGCAAATTAACTGGCAAATTGCACTGGCAAATTGCACTGGCAGTTGCTGGCAAGTGCACTGGCAAGTGCACTGGCAAATTGCACTGGCCAAGTTGCACTGGCAAATTGCACTGGCAAATTGCACTGGCAAATTGTAGCAAGTTACACTGGCAAATTGCACTGGCAGTGCACTGTGAGTTACACTGGCAAAATTGCACTAGCAAGTTACACTAGCCAAGTGCACTGGCAAATTGCACTGGCAAATTACACTATGCCAAATTGCACTGGCAAGTGCACTGTAAGTGCACTGGCAAATTGCACTGGCAGAATCCACTGGCAAATTGCACTGACAAGAATTACTGGCAGGTGCACTGGCAAATTGCACTGGCAAATTGCACTGGCAAATTGCACTGGCAAATTGCACTGGCAAATTGCACTGACAGAATTATGGCAAAAAATTGCACTGACAAGTGCACTGGCAAATTGCACTGACAATTCACACCATAGTGCACTGGCAAATTGCACTGGCAAATTGCTATTAAGTGCACTGACAAATTGCACTGGCAAATTACTGGCAAATTACACTGGCAAATTGCACTATTGAGTGCACTGACATTTGCACTGACAAATTGCTGGCAAATTACACTGGCAAATTGCACTGGCAGGTGCACTGGCAAATTGCACTGATTACACTGGCAAATTGCACTGGCAAATTACACCAGCAAGTGCACTATTGGAAATTACTGGCAAATTACACTGGCAAATTACACTGGCAAATTGCACTGGCAAATTACACTAGCAAATTGCACTGGCAAATTACACTGGCAAGTGCACTGTAAATTATAGCAAATTACACTAGCAAATTACGCAGCAAGTGCTAGCAAGTGCATATGCATTACTTTTCAGCAAAATTCCCTGTAGAATTACTGGCAAATTGCTGGCAAATTACATGTAGGTGCACTGTAGGTGCACTATGGTGCTGTGAGTACACTGTAGGTGCACTGTAGGTACACTGGCAAGTGCACTGGCAAATTACTTTAGCAAATTACCACTGGCAAATTGCACTGGCAAATTGCACTGTGGGTGCACTGGCAAATTGCACTGGCAAATTGCACTGGCAGGTGCACTGGCAATTGCACTGGCAAATTGCCACTGTTAGTGCACTGGCAAGTGCACTGGCAAAATTGCACTGGCAGGTGCACTGTGGGTGCACTGGCAAATTGCACTGTGAAATTGCACTGGCAAATTGCACTGGCAAAAATTGCACTGACAGGTGCACTGGCAAATTGCACTGTGCAGGTACACGCTGGCAAATTGCACTGGCAAATTGCACTGGCAAATTGCACTGGCAAATTGCACTGGCAAATTGCACTGGCAAGGTATTTTTGTGGTTGCACTGGCAAATTGCTGTGAGTGCGCTGGCAAATTGCACTGGCAAGTGCACTGGCAAATTGCACTGTGAGTGCACTGGCAAATTGCACTGGCAAATTGCACTGGCAAATTGCACTGGCAAGTGCACTGTGGGTGCACTGGCAAGTACCACACTGGCAAATTGCACTACAGCAAGTGCACTGGCAAATTGCACTGGCAAATTGCACTGGCAAGTGCACTGGCAAGTGCATAATAGTGCACTGTGAGTACACTGGCAAGGTACACTGGCAAATTGCACTGGCAAGTGCACTGGCAAGTGCACTGGCAGTACCAGCAAGTGCACTGGCAATTGCACTGGCAAATTGCACTGGCAAATTGCACTGTTGAGTGCACTGGCAAGTGCACTGGCAAGAGTACAGCAAAATTGCACTGGCAAATTGCACTATTAGTGCACTGGCAAATTGCACTATTGAGGTACACTGGCAAGTGCACTGGCAAATTGCACTGGCAAGTGCACTGGCAAATTGCACTGGCAAGTGCACTGGCAAGTGCACTGGCAAATTGCACTGGCAAATTGCACTGGCAAATTGCACTGGCAAATTGCACTATGCTGAAGTACACTATTAAGAGTGCACTGACAAGTGCACTGGCAAATTGCACTGGCAAATTACTGTGAGTGCACTGACATGGTGCTGGCAAATTACTGTGGGTGCACTATTAGTGCACTGTAGATGCACTGTGGGTACGCAGCAAGTGCACTGTAAATTACACTGGCAAATTGCACTGTAGGTGCACTGGCAAATTGCACTGTAGGTGCACTGGCAAATTACACTATGTAGGTGCACTGTAGGTGCCTGTGGGCTACTGGCAATTACACTGTAGGTGCACTGGCAAATTGCACTGGCAAATTACATAGCAAATTACACATAACAAATTACACCTAACCAAATTACACTAACAAATTACACTAGCAGTGCTAACAATTAGATTACACTATTGTAATTTAATTACTAACAATTAAATTACACTAACAATTAAAATTATAACAATTAGATTACACTAACAATTAAATTACACTAACAATTAAATTACACTAACAATTAAATTACACCTAACAATTAAATTACACTAATTCACATTTATTAAAAATATCGAGATATAAAAGATGTATTTGCTCTGAAAAGATTACGGTTTAAACTTTCAGTTTAAATATTAATGATTACGATGTGTTCGCAAAATTTGAAGGGGCAAATTCTCAATAGTGCCAATTATATGAAGCAGAACAATAACACCTTGCAATATAATGCTCTAAGTATTTTATAAATCAGATGAGTAGACATTAAATCATAGCATTTTTTATTGTATCTTTTTATATGTATCTATATTTTAAATGAAAAAAGTACGCAAAGTAATTGTGAATTAGACTAAAATTTGATGTACAAGTTATAAGTTCCTATAAATTATAATCAATCTGTTTTCGATTCGTGCGTATCTTTTAAGGTGCACATTAGCAGCACTAATCGAGTGATTCCTTAATAATTAGAATATTACAATGCATCCAATATACTGGTATTGATAGGAGACAGTGCAAAAGCTTAGAAATGTGCAGTTAGGTAGGCGTGGGTAGTTTGTTAAAAATGAAAAATTCATTTTCTACGCCTTATCAAATCTTTGCAAGTCATTTAAAACCCAGAAAATATTTTAGATTACAAGAATTCGTTTTAGGTACAAATAGTTTAATAATGCAAGTGTTATATTATTTTACAATCAGGTCTTCTGAATAAAACACAAAAGTCGTTTTCTGCACATAGGCTCTGAGCATAATATTCGGTAAACAGAACAGAACAAATCCCCACACTGAAATTAATGCAATAGTCAATGATGAAAGTTCCACCGGGAAAAAAAAAAAGACAGCAACAAATACCAGATTTACTTAAAAAGAAATCCTCTTTTAACCGCCAATACTAATGAAGGCCAAAAGGCCACCGACCAACACTGCTATCACCACCCCCTCAACTACTACTACATTCGACCAGTATCCAACAGTTATCTATCTAACAATCAACCTAGTCTCGTTGATAATACATTCAACCAGAATCCAAACAGACATTCAGATCGACCCCCAACACACACACAAAACAGGTGTCGATTTCAACCTTAAAGAAAGGTATGCTTCAAACTCCACAAACGGTTAATTCACTTCAGACCCATCATCTGACCCCCAAGTATGACGTCGGCCAGCCAACCCAAGGAATCGGACAACACCGAGACTCCTAATCGCTTTCCTGACCAACGACAACTAAGGAACCAAATATGACCAATTTCTGCCAACTACCAAGCAAGTATGCATATTTGACGAATACGCGTTGTTGAAAATTTAATCTTTGTTTTTCCATTCCTTTGCAACAAAAACGCTCGTTACAGGACGTCTTACTAATTAACCCATAGCAAGAGAAGAGGTAGATTCATAACTTTCAAGAACACCACCGGTGTATCTTAGAGGGACACTTACGTCAATTTAGACGTACGTTTCAACAGCATGTTCCTATCCTACATGTGTTTGGATCTTCGCTAAGTCAAGACTCACTGAAGACCCACACGACATACAGGACAAAAAACAGTCCCCCTTTGCGAAAACGGCAGTAATGTTCGCGCAGTGTTTAATGTTCAATCTTGTAATCAATAGCTATTCAGTTCATGGCCTCTCAATGTTAAAATGCCTTTCATACATCCTCCTCAGCTGGATACAATCAAAAGCTACTTCCTCCAATGACAACCGGGGAATGTCAATAGAAATTAGATGTTAAGTTTATATTCGTAAACTCAGCAGGAGTATGCTCACTTTCCGAGAAATGTCATTTAGATTTCTGTAAACGAGAACTTTTGATGTCTCATCATTCATACACACATGACCAGTCTAATGAAGTTGCAATTTCATGAAAAAAATTGCCGCTGCCTCCAAGTTCACACTTTGAAAACCGTAAACGTATTCGATATTTTGTCTTTCAGATTATAGCCAGAGTTTGTACGAAGCTAGCGTTATATATATATATATATATATATAGATATGTGTGTGTGTGTGTGTGTATATATATATATATATATATATATATATATATACACACATACATACAATGTCGTTGGCGAGACGTAGAGTCTATTAGAGATCCTATGTCGAAATGTACATCCGACACCTTTGAATTTTGAAAATTTTCTCATATATATATATATATATATATATGTGTGTGTGTGTGTGTGTGTGTGTGTGGATAAAAATTCCGAAATTTACATTCGTTGAATGGCCATTTCAGCGAGGAAATTCTCGCTCCATCAGAAACCATAGAAAAAAAATTTATTAATTCAAATATGATACAAAATTCCGATACTGGAAGAAACCCAAAAACATATCCATACAAAGCAAGAAAGCAAGGCAGGCATTTAATTATTTCCATTTGGAAGCTGACTATTTTGTTCTCACACCTTAGTAATGTTTCTGTTCCTAATTCTTTCACACCCAGTAACTCCTTTTGTCTTAGTGGCTTTACTATTTTGCTTGGGGTAAAATCGATTAAAAAAGTTCCTATCTAACGAGGATATTTAATAACAGCATTACTTTTTTTTGTTAATGGTCAATGATTTAAGATAAATGCTTAGCACAATAATTCTAAATTTTCAAAATGCCACTTGTAAATTCTGAGGTAGTTTTTGGATTGTCAGATAAGAACTTATCTAGAAACATGGCAAGAATTTTATTAAATAAAAAAATGTAAATAATGTTAAGAGAAAAACGCTTTTTTACTTACGAGCTTTTTACCCTGTTCTGAATAGGAGTCAATTAACGGTTGTCTGTCAAGAAGGTTAAAGATGCGATCGGCCGAAGCTTTGGCCTTCGAATAGTCAGGGGCGAAAGAACTTGCTTGACCAAGAGCCATAGCCCCAAATACAATCGTGGAAAACACCCTGAAAATGGATTATAAAATGGTTTTTCTTGGGTTTTTAAAAATCGTTAAGGTGAATTTTTCGGTATAAGGACTTCTAATACAGATAGAGGCTTGCCCTCCCCTCAAACTACTTTTTCAAAAGGAAGTAATTTTTGCAGCTTGAAAGAAAAGTTTTGTTGATTAACAAAGATGGCCGACCAAAAGGCATGCTTCAGAATTGAACAGAGGTCAGTTATCAAGATTTTGGTTGCTGAAGGGTGCAACCCAGTTGAAATTCCTAGGAGAATGTCAACTGTGTATGGTGCCACATGTTTCAGCCAAAAAATGTCTACAAGTGGGCTAAATTGTTTAAAGAAGGACAGAGCAGTGTTGAGGATGAAGACAGGCCTGGGAGGTCTACAGAAGTGAGGTCTCCTGAGGTGATCGAATCAATCAATGACCTCATTCTGTCTGACAGAAGTGTGACAGTAGATGACATTGAGCCTATCTGTTGAGACAACACAAAATTGTCCATGATGACTTTGCCTACACGAAGATCAGCTGCCGGTAGCTGCCAAAGATGCTCACTGCAGAGCACAAACAAAACTGCTCCATCATCCTCCTTACAGCCCAGACCTTGCCCCTTCAGAGTCCCTTGAAAGCGTTCACGAGAGGCACGAAATTTGAAAGTGACGATGAAGTCAAAGTTTTTTACGCTGAGGGAATGCGGAAGCTTGTGCACAGATGGGAAAAGTGTGTGACACTGTTGGGAGACTACGTTGGGAAAAAAGTAAGCTTCTATCTGTATTAGAAGTCCTTATACCGAAAAATTCACCTTATTTATTGAGTAACCCTCGTGTGTGTGTGTGTGTGTGTGTGTGTGTGTGTGACTGAAAAACAGTAGCTACTCTGGCATTTACGCATCGCTCATTCCGTAATGAATTAGGGCACTGGCAATTGGGCGTGTATAATGATAATGTATACGCTAAAAAGTCTGCCTTCTACCGAACGCCCATAGCCCAGAGGTAGGATCGCCGACTGACGCCAATTCGGTCGAGTTTCAATCCTGGGTTAAAAGCAATCGAAGTCTAACCGTACTGATGAGCTGCGAAACAGATGTCTGCGGATGACTATATATATATATATATATATGAAAACTACTAAAAAGTTGTAAGTTTAAAAATGTATTTTTGACAGTATTTGTTTATTTCTATTATATTTTATATTTCAGACCGTCCTCGTTCCTTCATCAGAAACAATCTATATCAGAAACAATATATATATATATATACGCATACACACACGATGCGATGTGTAAATTATCGCCATTTTATTTATTACTTTGTTGTTTTTGATTTTCTCTACTGCACAATAGAGTAGGGCTAGTTGGGCACCGTTTGTAAGAAAAAGAGCATCATGACGCAATTCTCTCTGCAAGAAATTTGGAAACGGCATGCTGTACTATTTGGCATTTACGCTGGAAGCTTTAATACGAACATTTCAGAGGGTTTGAGTGTCGATCCGAGGACAAAGCTGAAGATTCGGAAAGAGTTGGGTGAATCTAATGATGATTACGAAGGTACAGCAGCTGATAAGAACTCCTGAATGTTGTTGAGGACTTCAGACATAAGATGGAAGGCCTATATCAATTGCTACTCTGAGTCAAGAGGGTGATTGCTTGAAGTCCCTATGTCTGACAACTGAATTCTGCACCATGTAACACAAGCAAGAGAACCCAGTCATGCCTGTGAGAATTTCTGCGACCACATCACTCCTTACATCTGGCAATATAACTTCCCAGTCTGCAACCCTCTTATGTGTGGGGCGCAGTTAAATGAGGCACCAACAAATCTCATTGCAATATCAAAGATGAACTGACGGTAAGGATTATGCTAGCATTCACCAGCAAGGAGACCGTCCAGAAGAAATGCAGGAGATTCTGTAGTCGTTTGAAGGCCCTAGTTAGAGCTAATTGCGATTTTATTGTATAAATTTACTCTTTAGTATTTCAAGATATTTTAATGTAATTTTGGTAATTACCTTTGTTAAAATGAGATATCAGTGTTATTTTAATTTTTTCGTAATTTACACAACAATCCATCCATCGCCACCTGTAAAGTGATTTCTTTATGAAATCAAAGATATTATGTGGATTAATGTCATGAAAATGTTATTTTATGTTGATAATTTTACTAAAAAATGTATTTTTAGAATTTCATAGTGTGCAAATTTTGTGAAAGCCTAAATGCTATTAGAATTTCACATGCTAATGCTTAAATTTTCGTCATTGTTGCGTTCGGCTTTTACATAAGTTTCTCCCTCCCTGGTTGCGTAAATCAGTTGGAACAGTCCGTCATTTTGATCAAGACACTTCCATTTAGTAGCATACCGAATAAGCATAAACTCGTACGGCAAACAGAGACAAAAAAAAAAACATTTGACATATCTATCTATACCAACATCTATCTAGATACAATATATTTTTTGTTTTGTTTTTTGTCTGTTAGCCGTATGAGTTTGCGCTTGTCCTACATCTAGATAGATATGAGAGAGAGGATAAAATGTTCGGAATTCTTTTCGGCTAATTTTGTTATCATTGAGTTTAGCAATAGAACTAAATAATTGATATGGAAGAAATTAGCCAAAGACAGACTTTCTGAAGATTTCATATGGAAAAAAAAAACTGATGACATTTGTTGAAAATCGGAAGTGACCAAACTAATTCAAAAACAGATAGTTTAAAAAAAAAAAAAAAAAAAAAAAAAAAAAAAAATGGGATAAAGAATTTTATTCGGTGTCAAACCTCGCGTTTATTAATACTTACATGAAAACGCCTTCAACGTCCATTTCACACAAAGAAATCAAATAAGCACCCAGATAAAAACATGCACCGTAGGCAAAGAAGATTAAAGACTGTGTGACAGAAAACGCCAGACCAACAATATTTGCCATTTTCAGAGATTTCCTAAAAAAAAAAGAGAAAAGTTCTTGGTTAGGATAACAAAAAATATAGCCATAATACAATTTCTCCATCAAGTCTTAAGTAGAGAAAAACGTTTTAAAAAGGTCAGTAAATTTAAAAGTTAATGAGCCGAATACTGAAAAATTTCGCCAATAGTGCAAAATAAGAACCATGTTATGTAGCCATTGAATATTTAAAATAATTTATGCAGATAATGGTAGTTTCGTTAGACATTACTGTTCGCCATATCGAGGTTCAAAGGGAAGATAGAGTTTTGAACCCATTGGGGAGAATTACTAGTTGCTCTAGTTTTCCACAGACGCTAACGCAAATCCAATCAGTTTCAAAAAAGTAAATATTACATACTAGAGGGTCATACATGTATGTCCTTTTGGGGAACGTCACAAGACCTTAAAAAGGTCCTCGAGTCATATTTATTGACTCCTTATTGGAATTTAAATTTAGCTACATGTTTCATATGACATATGTATACTAGTATGGCCAATCTCTGTTGTACATAGTCTCGTCTTAAACTTTATTTTCAGGTATCAAATCGCAAAAATGTCTTTCGAAAGTGCTTGCTGTGAAGCCCAAAAAGCATTTGAAAAAGAATAACAGTTTATAAAAATTTAAAAGAAAACTAACTTTTTCGGACCGATTAGTTTAGCGACGTATGAATCCAAAATCTTCTGTTCAACTGCCAACACAGCGACTGTACGAATGTTTTCTATAGCTTCAACTGCGACCTGAAATTTAAGATAATCTTTTTCAGAATTCACATTTTGTTTAAAAAGAAAAAATACTTAACCTGTTCCGACGCATGTTAAAATTCAACAGAGTCCCCCCCCATCTCTCACATAAAACGTTGGTTTTCAATTTTCTTCGATTTCCGTAGTTACAGCCGACTTTACCTGGTTGATCATCGTCATTCAGTATTTGAATTCATTGAGTTTGCGATGGCGTCTGCAGTAAACGAGTCTTGTATTTTTCAAAAATAATTTGAACATTTGCTGTTGTTGTTTCGACTGTAAGTTTTCTTCTTGTTGGTCCTTTTCTTGCAAACATTTCTTGTTACCGTTTTTGCAAATCCAGCATAAGCTTTTAATTCCTCCATTGTAGCTTACTATTCTGATGAATATTGTAATAACAGTTCCAGTAATAATATTTTTTTATGTGAATCCGAATTGTCGCCAAACCGTAGTAATATCGGCGAGAGAGAGAGAGAGAGGAAATATTTTTTTCTTTCGTGTGAGTCCGAATTCTAGTCAGCAAATGTATTGGCGAGAGAAGGGGGGTAGGGAAAAAATCTCCGTGTCAGTCCGAAATCTTCGTCATCAATGCTGTATTCTGGTTTGTTTTTGTTATAGACTACAAGGTTACTAATGTGTTGTTTTGTATTACACGGTTGTCAATCTTGTTATAATAATTAGTTACTCGTAATACGATTGATCCACGGTAGATATTATTATTATTATTATTATTAATAATATTAGCAGCAGCAATTCACTCGTCCATTCACCCCCCCCCCCCGTCAGACATCTGTATGGTGCTTATATATTTATTTTAGCGGTCACCTGACCGCCAGTGGGATAGTCCATTTTCCACGTATTATTCTTTATCTGGCGATCAGTGTTCAAACAAACGCGTCGTCGATACTTTTGTCTACATGACAAATTTAAGTAGAATTTTAAGTAGAATTCGAACTCGGCTCGTCCATTTGTTTTAAGCAGATAACCATTGCACTACAACTCATTGTAAGCCTAAGCTATCATTATACACAGGTCATTCATTTTCAACCTGTGAAAGTCCTTTGTTGGACGTAGTCCTTGATATCTCATCTTTGCCATTCATGTACTAGTCTTCACCATCAAGGTAAGCGATGTCATTGTTTGGTTTAAATCCGGTTACTCAACAGGAACAACTTATTAAATTTTGGTCTGTTCTATTTAACCCATAGCTGGGAGAGAAGAGTGATTCATACCAATCCCTCAGCGTATTTGCGTGTAAGCCGAATGTAATCGATTGGAATTCGAACTCTGCTCTGCGATTCTCATTCCGAGCTGTTATCTAGCTCACCACCTTCCCGTCCAAGCTGATATTCCCAAGTTGTCACCATTTAATTACTGACCTGGCTCGATGTTGCTTAACTTCGGTGGTCAGATATGGCTGTTAATATTAAAATTAGTGTTGCTAAATAAAACGACAATGGCTATCATTAATATCACTACCCACACTGAAGGGACACTCTTGGGTGCCAATACATTTTCAGCGCGTGGGCATTCTTCGTGTCTTTTTACTCTAAGTAACTTCTGAACTTTTACCATCTTTGTCCGTGTCCTGCCATCTAAACTCGTTAAATAGTTTACTCGCTATTAACCATGCTTCTTCCGTTTTCAAGATCCTCCGAGTGTTAAATTCCCGAGGACCTCTTTCCCCGTTTTGTACTGCAGAAATTTCGACTGTTTCTGACTGCAAGTTTTTGTTAACGAAGTTTTAGGAAAATGGTGTCGTTATTGGATTCTATCCATAATTTTCAGGGCATTAACATGAGAACTACATCTGTAGCTTCAAGTTCCTTCCTGACATGAAAGAAATAAGTTCTGCACCGGATTTATTTTTGACGGCACTCAATACACATGTCATACCTTAGACCATCATTTAGATACGTTTGGGCAATCATGTCTCGATAGAAAGCTATAGAACCCAATCTGTCCTGTTATTTAACACATAATTGGAGGGAAGAGACGGATTAATACCTTTCCCAAGGGTATTTGCGCGTAAGTGAATGCAAGGAATTCAACTGGAATCTTGTACGCTTAAATTCAAAGCGCCTGGGGAAAAAGCTCATCAGAACAGTTATGAAAATATTTGGAAGACAGAGGGTAGCCACGTCACGTCGATGAGAATGTGACTAAAGCAAATCGAGATATCTGGTTAGAGTTTCCGTCATTTACTATAAAATCTCCCAGAGCCAACGATCATTATATAAAAATGCTCAAGAGAAACAAAAAAAAAAAACACAACAACACATACAAACCTTGCCCAGTTCTTCTAAGATATCGTTACTTTTTCCCACTGATCCGGACATGAGTTTGAATTCTAAATAGCCACCAATTGCGATGAATGGTCCAAATGCCAAAATAAGCAATGTGAGTTTCCATCCGTAGTAAAACCCAATAACAAGTGCTGTTCCCATATTGGCTATATTTTGTAAAAACGAACCAAATCTTGCTCCAGTTGCCTGCAAGAAAATAGTAAAAGCAGTTTGTAAAATAAATCACAATCGAAGACAATCACTCAGACGACAAAAAGCATTCACCATGCGCTTCTCATATAGATGAGGTATTGTAACTATTTCAAGAGAATATGGTCTACAAAGTTGCAATTCCAGGGGAAAAGCTGTGTGGAACTTTCTCGTTTTGAATGTGGAGAAAAATCAGTGATTGAACTGGTGGAAGTGGTATGGCACAGCCTGTCCTAGAAGTAAAGGTCTGAATTGTTTGAACAAAAAAAAGAAAAAAGACAGAGAGAGCAAAGGCGAAAAAAGAAAAAAGACAGAGAGAGCAAAGGCGAAAAAGAAAAAGACAGAGAGAGCAAAGGCGAAAAAGAAAAAAAAGACAGAGAGAGCAAAGGCGAAAAAGAAAAAGACAGAGAGAGCAAAGGCGAAAAAGAAAAAGACAGAGAGAGCAAAGGCGAAAAAGAAAAAAAAGACAGAGAGAGCAAAGGCGAAAAAGAAAAAGACAGAGAGAGCAAAGGCGAAAAAGAAAAAAGACAGAGAGAGCAAAGGCGAAAAAGAAAAAAGACAGAGAGAGCAAAGGCGAAAAAGAAAAAGACAGAGAGAGCAAAGGCGAAAAAGAAAAAAGACAGAGAGAGCAAAGGCGAAAAAGAAAAAAGACAGAGAGAGCAAAGGCGAAAAAGAAAGACAGAGAGAGCAAAGGCGAAAAAGAAAAAGACAGAGAGAGCAAAGGCGAAAAAGAAAAAAGACAGAGAGAGCAAAGGCGAAAAAGAAAAAAGACAGAGAGAGCAAAGGCGAAAAAGAAAAAGACAGAGAGAGCAAAGGCGAAAAAGAAAAAAGACAGAGAGAGCAAGCAAGGCGAAAAAGAAAAAGACAGAGAGAGCAAAGGCGAAAAAGAAAAAGAGAGAGCAAAGTGAAAAAGAAAAAGACAGAGAGAGCAAAGGCGAAAAAGAAAAAAGACAGAGAGAGCAAAGGCGAAAAAGAAAAAAGACAGAGAGAGCAAGCAAAAGAAAAAGACAGAGAGAGCAAAGGCGAAAAAGAAAAAGACAGAGAGAGCAAAGGCGAAAAAGAAAAAGACAGAGAGAGCAAAGGCGAAAAAGAAAAAGACAGAGAGAGCAAAGGCGAAAAAGAAAAAGACAGAGAGAGCAAAGGCGAAAAAGAAAAAGATAGAGAGAGCAAAGGAAAGGAAAAGAAAAAAGACAGAGAGAGCAAAGCAAGGAAAAAGAAAAAAGACAGAGAGAGCAAAGGCGAAAAAGAAAAAAGACAGAGAGAGCAAAGGCGAAAAGAAAAAGACAGAGAGAGCAAAGGCGAAAAAGAAAAAGACAGAGAGAGCAAAGGCGAAAAAGAAAAAAGAGCAGAGAGAGCAAAGGCGAAAAAGAAAAAAGACAGAGAGAGCAAAGGCGAAAAAGAAAAAAGACAGAGAGAGCAAAGGCGAAAAAAAGAAAAAAGACAGAGAGAGCAAAGGCGAAAAGAAAAAAAGACAGAGAGAGCAAAGGCGAAAAAGAAAAAAGACAGAGAGAGCAAAGGCGAAAAAGAAAAAAGACAGAGAGAGCAAAGGCGAAAAAGAAAAAAGACAGAGAGAGCAAAGGCGAAAAAGAAAAAAGACAGAGAGAGCAAAGGCGAAAAAGAAAAAGACAGAGAGAGCAAAGGCGAAAAAGAAAAAGACAGAGAGAGCAAAGGCGAAAAGAAAAAGAGAGAGAGCAAGGCGAAAAAGAAAAAAGACAGAGAGAGCAAAGGCGAAAAGAAAAAAGACAGAGAGAGCAAAGGCGAAAAAGAAAAAGACAGAGAGAGCAAAGGCGAAAAAGAAAAAAGACAGAGAGAGCAAAGGCGAAAAAGAAAAAAGACAGAGAGAGCAAAGGCGAAAAAGAAAAAGACAGAGAGAGCAAAGGCGAAAAAGAAAAAAGACAGAGAGAGCAAAGGCGAAAAAGAAAAAGACAGAGAGAGCAAAGGCGAAAAAGAAAAAGACAGAGAGAGCAAAGGCGAAAAAGAAAAAGACAGAGAGAGCAAAGGCGAAAAAGAAAAAGACAGAGAGAGCAGCAAGGGAAAAAAGAAAAGACAGAGAGAGCAAAGGCGAAAAAGAAAAAGACAGAGAGAGCAAAGGCGAAAAAGAAAAAAAAGACAGAGAGAGCAAAGGCGAAAAAGAAAAAAAGACAGAGAGAGCAAAGGCGAAAAAGAAAAAAGACAGAGAGAGCAAAGGCGAAAAAGAAAAAGACAGAGAGAAAGAAAGGCGAAAAAGAAAAAAAGACAGAGAGAGCAAAGGCGAAAAAGAAAAAAGACAGAGAGAGCAAAGGCGAAAAGAAAAAAGACAGAGAGAGCAAAGGCGAAAAAGAAAAAAGACAGAGAGAGCAAAGGCGAAAAAGAAAAAAGACAGAGAGAGCAAAGGCGAAAAAGAAAAAGACAGAGAGAGCAAAGGCGAAAAAGAAAAAAGACAGAGAGAGCAAAGGCGAAAAAAGAAAAAAGACAGAGAGAGCAAAGGCGAAAAAAAGAAAAAAGACAGAGAGAGTAAAGGCGAAAAAGAAAAAGACAGAGAGAGCAAAGGCGAAAAAGAAAAAGACAGAGAGAGCAAAGGCGAAAAAGAAAAAGACAGAGAGAGCAAAGGCGAAAAAGAAAAAAGACAGAGAGAGCAAAGGCGAAAAAGAAAAAGACAGAGAGAGCAAAGGCGAAAAAGAAAAAAGACAGAGAGAGCAAAAAGGCGAAAAAGAAAAAGACAGAGAGAGCAAAGAAAGAAAAAGAAAAAGACAGAGAGAGCAAAGGCGAAAAAAAGAAAAAAGACAGAGAGAGCAAAGGCGAAAAAGAAAAAGACAGAGAGAGCAAAGGCGAAAAAGAAAAAGACAGAGAGAGCAAAGGCGAAAAAAAAAAAAAAGAAAAAGACAGAGAGAGCAAAGGCGAAAAAGAAAAAAGACAGAGAGAGCAAAGGCGAAAAAGAAAAAAGACAGAGAGAGCAAAGGCGAAAAAGAAAAAGACAGAGAGAGCAAAGGCGAAAAAGAAAAAAGACAGAGAGAGCAAAGGCGAAAAAGAAAAAAGACAGAGAGAGCAAAGGCGAAAAAGAAAAAGACAGAGAGAGCAAAGGCGAAAAAGAAAAAAGACAGAGAGAGCAAAGGCGAAAAAGAAAAAAGACAGAGAGAAAGGAAGGCGAAAAAGAAAAAAGACAGAGAGAGCAAAGGCGAAAAAAGAAAAAAGACAGAGAGAGCAAAGGCGAAAAAGAAAAAAGACAGAGAGAGCAAAGGCGAAAAAGAAAAAGACAGAGAGAGCAAAGGCGAAAAAGAAAAAAGACAGAGAGAGCAAAGGCGAAAAAGAAAAAGACAGAGAGAGCAAAGGCGAAAAAGAAAAAAGACAGAGAGAGCAAAGGCGAAAAAGAAAAAAAGACAGAGAGAGCAAAGGCGAAAAAAGAAAAAAGACAGAGAGAGCAAAGGCGAAAAAAAGAAAAAAGACAGAGAGAGCAAAGGCGAAAAAAGAAAAAAGACAGAGAGAGCAAAGGCGAAAAAGAAAAGACAGAGAGAGCAAAGGCGAAAAAGAAAAAGACAGAGAGAGCAAAGGCGAAAAAGAAAAAGACAGAGAGAGCAAAGGCGAAAAAGAAAAAAGACAGAGAGAGCAAAGGCGAAAAAGAAAAAGACAGAGAGAGCAAAGGCGAAAAAGAAAAAAGACAGAGAGAGCAAAAGGCGAAAAAGAAAAAAGACAGAGAGAGCAAAGGCGAAAAAGAAAAAAGACAGAGAGAGCAAAGGCGAAAAAGAAAAAGACAGAGAGAGCAAAGGCGAAAAAGAAAAAGACAGAGAGAGCAAAGGCGAAAAAGAAAAAGACAGAGAGAGACAAAGGCGAAAAGAAAAAAGACAGAGAGAGCAAAGGCGAAAAGAAAAAAGACAGAGAGAGCAAAGGCGAAAAAGAAAAAGACAGAGAGAGCAAAGGCGAAAAAGAAAAAAAGACAGAGAGAGCAAAGGCGAAAAGAAAAAAGACAGAGAGAGCAAAGGCGAAAAAGAAAAAAAGACAGAGAGAGCAAAGGCGAAAAAGAAAAAGACAGAGAGAGCAAAGGCGAAAAGAAAAAGGACAGAGAGAGCAAAGGCGAAAAAGAAAAAAGACAGAGAGAGCAAAGGCGAAAAAGAAAAAGACAGAGAGAGCAAAGGCGAAAAAAGAAAAAGACAGAGAGAGCAAAGGCGAAAAAGAAAAAAAGACAGAGAGAGCAAAAGGCGAAAAAGAAAAAGACAGAGAGAGCAAAGGCGAAAAAGAAAAAAGACAGAGAGAGCAAAGGCGAAAAAGAAAAAAGACAGAGAGCAAAGGCGAAAAAGAAAAAAGACAGAGAGAGCAAAGGCGAAAAAGAAAAAAGACAGAGAGAGCAAAGGCGAAAAAGAAAAAGACAGAGAGAGCAAAGGCGAAAAAGAAAAAAGACAGAGAGAGCAAAGGCGAAAAAGAAAAAAGACAGAGAGAGCAAAGGCGAAAAAGAAAAAAAAGCAGAGAGAGCAAAGGCGAAAAAGAAAAAGACAGAGAGAGCAAAGGCGAAAAAGAAAAAAGACAGAGAGAGCAAAGGCGAAAAAGAAAAAAGACAGAGAGAGCAAAGGCGAAAAAGAAAAAGACAGAGAGAGCAAAGGCGAAAAAGAAAAAAGACAGAGAGAGCAAAGGCGAAAAAGAAAAAAGACAGAGAGAGCAAAGGCGAAAAAGAAAAGACAGAGAGAGCAAAGGCGAAAAAGAAAAAGACAGAGAGAGCAAAGGCGAAAAAGAAAAAGACAGAGAGAGCAAAGGCGAAAAAGAAAAAGACAGAGAGAGCAAAGGCGAAAAAGAAAAAGACAGAGAGAGCAAAGGCGAAAAAGAAAAAAGACAGAGAGAGCAAAGGCGAAAAAGAAAAAAGACAGAGAGAGCAAAGGCGAAAAAGAAAAAAAAGACAGAGAGAGCAAAGGCGAAAAAGAAAAAAGACAGAGAGAGCAAAGGCGAAAAAGAAAAAAGACAGAGAGAGCAAAGGCGAAAAAGAAAAAGACAGAGAGAGCAAAGGCGAAAAAGAAAGACAGAGAGAGCAAAGGCGAAAAAGAAAAAAGACAGAGAGAGCAAAGGCGAAAAAGAAAAAAGACAGAGAGAGCAAAGGCGAAAAGAAAAAAGACAGAGAGAGCAAAGGCGAAAAAGAAAAGACAGAGAGAGCAAAGGCGAAAAAAGAAAAAAGAGAGAGAGCAAAGGCAAAAGAGAAACAAAAAGAGGGCAAAAGAGAACAAAAGAGGCAAAGGAGAAACAAAAGAGGGCAAAGGAGAAACAAAAAAAGAGAGCAAGGAGAAACAAAAAGAGGGCAAAGGAGAAAAAAAAAAGAGGGCAAAGGAGAAAAAAAGAGGGCAAAGGAGAAAAAAAAAGAGGGCAAAGGAGAAAAAAAAAGAGGGCAAAGGAGAAAAAAAAAGAGGGCAAAGGAGAAAAAAAAAAGAGGGCAAAGGAGAAAAAAAGAGGGCAAAGGAGAAAAAAGAGGGCAAAGGAGAAAAAAAAGAGGCAAAGGAGAAAAAAGAGGGCAAAGGAGAAAAAAAAAGAGGGCAAAGGAGAAAAAAAAGAGGGCAAAGGGAGAAAAAAAGAGGGCAAAGGAGAAAAAAAGAGGGCAAAGGAGAAAAAAAGAGGGCAAAGGAGAAAAAAGAGGGCAAAGGAGAAAATAAAAGAGAGCAAAGGCAAAGGAGAAAAAAGGCAAAGAAAAAAGGAGAAAAAATGCAAAGAAAAAGGAGAAAAAATGCAAAGAAAAAGGAGAAAATGCAAAGAAAAGGAGAAAAAATGCAAAGAAAAAGGAGAAAAAATGCAAAGAAAAAGGAGAAAAAAATGCAAAGAAAAAGGAGAAAAAAATGCAAAAAAGAAAAAGGAGAAAAAATGCAAAGAAAAAGGAGAAAATGCAAAGAAAAAGGAGAAAAAATGCAAAGAAAAAGGAGGGGAAAGAAAATCACAAAACACACCTACAAAGATAATTCCCATAATAGAGCAATACGTAAAATAAGCAACTTTTAGAGACCGACGCAAAGATTTCGTTTTTATGTAGCATTAATAGAAGCATTAATTTCAATTACTCACGCCTTGAACTTGGGAAGCATCCACTGAAAGACGAGTACACAAGGCACCGGTACTGTTTTTATCGTCATCAAACCAAGCAATTTCCTGAAAAGAAATTTTTAAAAATTGGATTTTCAGATTATTAGTTACTTCATTTTATTCTTGTTAACAGTAATCTGGACCGATTCACTGTTTGATCATTATAAACAGTGCAAAAATTAAGTAGCTTCTTAGAAGATTTGAATTGCGCTCTTGTCTGCTCTTTTGTGGTGCCAATTCATCTCGCTCCGTAATTGTTAACAGATGAGCTATTTTTGAACGAGGTTGTTACCACGCATCATGCTATTTAAGAATAGGGCTCGTTTTTAGGATAAGGTTTTTGCTTCGTGGCAATTGTGGTGTTGGGTAACACTGAAATATTTGAAGTATTTACTAATTCCACTTGAATTTTTATGACGGATTCAGTGTAGGTGAGCTCATCGTCGACTGCGACTCTACATCATAACGGACATGTGTTCTCTCTCGTGCTTGAATGCATCCTGACTATATAGGCCCACGACCAAAATGTCATATTTCGATTGAGTGACAATCTGATGATTTTATTTCCTTTTTCTCTACTTGTGAAGGGCGGGTGGTTAATTTGAAGATCTTAAAGATTTTCTTAAATATAGTTATAAAAAAAAAATTAAGAAAAGAATCACCCATTTCAGGCCAAGATAAAATTATTTACAACTCACTTGACTAACTTGTGTCTGAAGTCACAATTCTAATTGTACCGGAAAGTTTAGTTTACTTACCTGTCGCAACATAGATTGGAACGTTTTTTGACGAAGCCTCAATGTCAGTCTCTCACCTGAAATCCCAAACATGCCCACCTGTCGAAATGATAAAAAAAGAGTAACATTAATAATTATTTCATAAACATCAGATTTAAAGAATGAATAATTGTTTGGATAATTAACCCTTAAACTGTGTGAAAAATTGTTGCATTGAAGTGCATAGCGAACTGATTAAAAATTCATTTTTTAAAATGTGAGTTTAATTTCCGCCAGTGAAACGCCATAAAGTGAGGCATCTTGTATGACCTTTGCATTCACGTTGAATGAGCGAATACATCCTTGGTATCACGATTTTTGGTCTCAACGTTACAGCGAAAGATTTAGCTTCCTGCTTTTCTTAAATAGAAATATACACACACACACACACACCAGCAAAAATATAAGTTAGACCAGTTGACGGAATTCACACGTGAAGGGAAAGGAAGAAAAAAATTAGTGGAGAGAGGGGTATGTGCGAAAGGCTGAGTATGCGAGAGTGAGAGAGTAAGAAATATCTAAGTAATAAAAACAATATTTTCTCACTTGCACCATGTTCCCCAAACCAGCGACGAAACCAAGTCCAACAAAGAGCAGAACAAAAAGGTTGACTTCTTCCTCTTGTTGATCGATAGGTAAAATAAAGACCTGCAAAATTGAAAGAGAATTGTATTAACAAAAAGTGTGTGAGAGAGAATAACTGATCTCTTGTTTTTGGTGTTTATACTTTATTAAGCATCAGCAATTCTCCCCACCCATTTCGAAGCCCCATATGGAGGAGTTGAAGTTAAAGAAAGAAAGAAAGAAAAACGAAAAAAAACATCCGAATGAACGCAGTAAAAATGTATTTATTAATTTTGGGAGAAAAGGCTGGTTATACTCAGAAAGTCCGAACCCGATTTCCTGCTTTCGTTCACGTTCTGTACCTAATTTCCATCGGAATAGCCGAGAAAATCCTCAGAAATCATGGTTTCTGGAAACGGATGACGTCATTACATTGTCAACTAATAAATCCGGGAAATTTTCTCTGTGCCCGGTGTTTTTTAGCATCAGCTACGGCCCTGATTATAACTAACACCCTTTTTTTTTTTCATCACTTTCCCCCTATGTAACCCCCTGCGCAACAGTGGCAATAAAACTGCCTTGATTGGGGTGAAATGATTAAAAAGAGTATCGGGGGTAGCCATCCATGACAAACAGATCGCGCCTTTGGAGGACTTTTACCCCTACGGAGGTGTATTCGGCGTATTCTGAAGCCACGCCAACAGGGTACAGACAACAATCGAAAGACTGAAAAAGAAAATAATTTCAGATATTTGACGAAACATGTTCTTTTATGAAAAATGGCTTTCAAAAACTTTTCATGCCTCGTCCTTCTGGACAAGGACTAATATGATACGGATTCTTTTACATCTATGAATTGCTATGAAATATTGCTGAGCGATTTCACAATGCCTTCACAACGGTTTAATTAGAATTCATATCAGGACTTCTCTTCGGCTGACTGTTGAGACAAGAGGGTCATGCAATTGAACTCATAATTGGTTGTGGGATGAATGCATTCTAATTCACCTACTTTTTGTGAGCATACAGTCTTTTCATTAAATGGAAATTCTACTGGTTGATGAGAATCATAGTGAAACCAAAATAACAAACAGTATTATCAATACTATCACCTCTGTCCCAAAATAGTTTATGCATATCGTGTAGAAAATGTATGGGAAAATGCACCAATTGTTTCCATACAGCAATAGGTGCTGTTTCATGTTTGAAATATTTTTTAGATTCTAAATCCCCTGGTTTAGACAATAGTAACAGAATCTTATCACATCTTGTTATATAGTCATTGTAAATCTAAGAAACGTTTAGCACTGGTTTCTTTGAAATGGAATTTCTCTTCCTCGAGATTTTAAAAAAAAAAAAAAAAAGTTCAATATCCAATATCAAAACCAATCTTCAATTTCCACAGCTGGAATAGCATGGTCACCTGGTTGTCCTGGTGTTGTGGAGTAGTTTTCGCACTGAAGGTTATAATCGTGCTATGTCGGTTGCTAATCGACTTAACGTACCCAAAATGTGAGGAACTTGGTAATCTTCCACTGAAAGCTGACTCCTTAGTATTCGGTTAACTGCCGACTAATATCAACTGCCTAGTAGTTCTACTGAACTCCAATAGAACTCTAAAGAACTCCTCTCAACTTCCCGAGAACTCGTAAGAACTTCTCCCGTTAACTTCCTGCTAACTCTTATTAATATAGGAGGGAGACTTCATTATCTGAGGAATAAGTGTGTTTTCTCATAACAACTGGTCAGTTTTGGTGGAAAACAGAAAAGTACCATTTACTAATGACTTTTTAGTCACTGTCGACGATTTCTCATGGATGCCACAATTTTGGTTTTGATCAAATATTCTGCAATAATAAAAATAAAAAAAAATAAAAAAATCCCTCGCAACCCCCCCACGAAGTCGTCACAAAACATGTCATTTGTATGCTACGAAATTTCTTCCCTGGTTGGAAATTGTCCTTAGCGCTCGACAGTTCATGACAGAAACGTAAGGGGGGGATTAAATAGAAAGATGAAAATCTCAACTTACTGCGATAATTTTACTGAAAATTATAGCAAATAAAGGATTCATTGCGCCTGTTAAAATGGAGCCAAAACAGCCTAAAAGAATGAACGGCCATTCAGGGTTGTTCATTTTCCAGACACGCATCATACTGGCTGGTGGAATGTCTTCCTAAAAGAACAAAAAGAAAAAACACTTTATTTAATTTATCAGATCTGAACTTATATTGTTGCCTCCTACATAATGTCAAGATGTCATAGATGGTGTCTTCATAAAGACAATATTTTACCATTGTGCAGCAGATATATAAAAACATGCGGTGTAGATAAAGAAGAATTCAAAGGAGTATCCTGTAGATAAAGTGGTAGGATAACTCTCCGGGAGAGCTCTAAATATATATATGTATATAAATACATATAGAGCAAATATAAAATATATGTAAAAAACATATATATATATATATATATATATAGGAAACAATGACAAATCCGTAAAAACAGAGAGGATAATCCAAAAATATTTAATTAATAAATGGAACTGTGTGTCTGCGCGCGCGCGTTACCTATAGACTCCGAAACGGCTGAACCGATTTTCTTGAAAATTTACAGTTGTACTATAAGCGTCTGCGAGTGTTCTTAGCTAGGTTTTGTGTCGAGGTAGCCCCGATAAATATCGAAAATCGATAATAAAAAAATCGGGTTATAGAAGGAGTGGTCCGATTTTAATCAAATTTGATACACTCATAGATAAAGACATAAAAAACGATATTCAGAAGTTTCAAGGTTGCAGATTTTACAATAGTGCAGAAAATCTATTTTATTTATATATATATATATATATATAAGGCAAGATGTTTGTCTGCGTTTATCTGCCTGTATGTATGTATTTTTTATTTTAGTTTTTGCTTTGGGTTTGACTAAGTAGGTATAATTGTAGTTCTTAGTCTCAGGCATTATACCATTTACTCAGAACTTATTTAGCCTTCAAAATTCAATTTACAAAAAAATAAGACAACTTAATTGATATCAATACCAAGAAATCAATTTGACTTACATCCATTCATTTTTCTTTCAGTCTACGGTTTCGCTTTAACTGGAAACAACTATTGCTTTTTAGTCTTTTGTGCCAATTGAGTCTGAGCTCCAGGACCATGGATTAGTTTTAAAGCTTTCATTACACCCGAGCAACCCCGGGCTATAGTGCTAGTGTATATATATAATATATATATATATATATATATGTGCACCCAATTCAAAAGGAGGATTGTTCTATCATAAATGTTTGATGAAAACGACGTAAATATATCCTCCGTTATTTTAAGGGTTTATTAAATAAACCTACTTGGAGGAAAAAAGACAGTGTATAAAGACTTACACGTCTTAACTATCCTCATCAGCTATATTTGAGCAGTAGCTACATTAGTCCCTTGCCAACCATTTGCAATTTGTCAGAAATCTGTTTTGGTAAAAAAAAAAAAAAAAAAAAAAATCTTTAGCCATCAAAACATCTTTGTTCAAAAATATACCCATAGGTACATTTGCCAAAGAATGTAGATGACTTGAATGAGTATGCTAACTCGGCAGGTCATTAGATACAACGTTCTCACCTATGCGTTTACTGCAATATTCTCTTCCTCTTATCTTTACAATTCGTGGAACAATTCGCCTCTCGACAGTTGATTTTCTCCCTGTCTTGATTATTACCTCCTTTTATACACCAAACGATATTTGTCTTCCACGACTAATATAAGATACCCCGGAACAACGAAACAACCGTATTTTCCAGATCATGGAAAATAAAAACATATCTCAACCAAGAGATATGTATTTCTTGTTTTTCCACTTACAATTTTTAATACAAAAAAGTGTAGTTCCGAACTGTTACTTTCTTAAAAGCTAATAGGTGGACTGGGTAAGAAATGGCTCGTGAATTTTAATGCTTCCAAAACGAAGCTGCTATTTATTAACCATCATAGACAATGGCTCCTACCCGCTATTAACATGGATCAGGCTAGTCTCCCTGAACGCAAAACACTGCGCCTCCTCGGGCTAACTCTCACAACAGACCTTAAGTGAAATGACTATATTGAATCCCTAGCTAAATCTGCTGCTAAAAAGGTCGGTTCTCTGTGTAGGGCCGAGGAAGTTTTTCCGTCTGAAACCATCCTGCACGTATATAAATCTACCATCCGCCCATGCATTGAATACTGCTGCTATATTTGGTCGGACACTCCTGCTATCCACCTAGGGGCCCTTGACAAAATCCGACGGAAGATCTGTAATGTGATCGATCCCGATTTGGCAGCGCAGATACAGTCACTTTCTCACAGGTGCAATGTGGCTTCCCTGTGTCTTTTCTACAAATACTTTTACAGCTTCTGCTCCGATTAACTTAGCTCACTGATGCCTCCTATATATGAGTTTACTCGAGCCACAATATTAGCAACTAGGTCTCACACTTTTACTGTAAGACCAATAAAATGTAACCTCAATTTCTACTCTAACAGCTTTTTTCGCACTTCCCACCTGTGGAATTCCTTTCCGTTTATTTGCTTCCCCGACAGCTACGATTTCCAAGAATTTAAATGTAAAGTCAATAGTCATCTATCTCACCAACTTGCATTTTCTCTCATGCTCCTTTCTCCATCGACTCCACCCACATCAGTATCCTTTTCTTACCCACTTCTTGACACCCCCGTAACCTTATATAACCTTTCCCATAACTTCCCTCCTATGTCACCCCCTGCAGAACAGTGGCAGTAAAGTGCCTTGCTTGGGGTGATATGATTATAAAGAAAAAAAAAATTCCTCGGTGGTTCGACGTACCAACCCGGATAAAAAAAAAACAAAAAAAAAACCTGCATTTCCAATCCTGATTTTGAAAACCGGCTGGTTCTATCCATTTGTAAGATTAGCATAGTTATTTCTTGACAATTCTTTTTATGTGCCCTGTCTCTCTGAGACGTCGGCGATCATAGCTCTACACAGCTTTTTATCTTTCCTAACTCTTACCAAGGTTTGTCTTACTATTCCCACTTCTGTTCTGACATTTGTTAAAGAGGTTATTCGATGCTTCCTGTATCCCTGCACACCAGTGGCAGTAAACTGCCTTGCTGGGGACGATATGATAAAAAAAAATATTGTACATTTTAATACCTTTTCTGTCTTTCCAGTGGTCTTCTCAGACTGGTCTGATTTTACTGAAGTCGATCTTTTTAATCGAGAACTGGATCTTGCCGAATTAACACGTTCTATAGTTGAGATGTGAACTGTGAAAATAAACGGAAATAGAAATTAACAAAATAGATAATTTCGTTATTGATTTTTAACTACATCAGATTAATTTGTTATAGCAAAAATTTTTGATTGTTGGGCACTCGGACATTGCGTAGGTACATGTATATTTCCACATTTACTAAAATGACACTTCATATTTGAACAACAAGCTGGTGCAAATAATTTAAATATGCATTTGAAGAAGGTGGAAGAGTTTATCGACCACAACGTAATCAACACGCCAAATATGAACATAAAGACCGAATTGTTTTATCCAAGAAAAGATAAGTTTCGATTTGAGAGGGTTTATTTCTGATTGGAGGCAGATTATAAAAGAAAACTTCGAGAAAAATTATAAATTAATTACTGAATTGAAAAGAGGGCTACATTTCGTGTTATCACCACATTTCAGCTGTTGTGCTCTTCGGTCTTCAGGGGTTTGTTATGGCTGAGATAGCCATCTCTGACAGAAAAATGCTCCAAAAATAGCAATAGGAAAGAAACAATTCCAAGACGGCAGCAGAAGGTAGGAAATAAAAACGTTAAGTTTAAGGCTCACAATTTCAGATTCAAGGTTGCTCCACGGAACAGTAGCCTAGAGGATTAAACGTTGGTTTGCAATTTGGTGGCAGAGTAATTAGGAATTCAATTCCTGGACAGAGTAGTACTAAAAACAGAGAAAGATGATATATATATATA
Source organism: Ascarosepion bandense (assembly GCA_037127315.1). NCBI lineage: Eukaryota > Metazoa > Mollusca > Cephalopoda > Sepiida > Sepiidae > Ascarosepion > Ascarosepion bandense. The sequence continues at coordinate 3,084,199 of JBBBDQ010001621.1, read as the reverse complement.
TATATATATATATATATATATACTTAGATACGCTCAGCAAAATCACAGGATGCGATTACATTGAAATGAATGCCATGCTAAACATTTAACACGGACTCCCAAAACAAACAGGAATTTCAAACTTCATCACATACATCGTGTTTTTTTTTTTTTTTTTTTAAATCATCTCACCCCAAGTAAGGCATTCTACTGCCACTGTTGCGTAGGGGGTTACATAGAGGAAAGTGGTGAGGCATAGTTATAGGAAATGTCAGTAGGAGGTTAATAGACGGATGAGGCTACCTAGGATGGAGGTGGGGCAGATGAAAAAGAACTTGAGAGAATATTTCACTCCTATGTAACCCCCTGCAAAACAGTGGCAGTAAAATGTCTTACTTGGGGTGATATGATTATGAAAAAATATTCCTCGGTGGTTCGACGTACCAACCCGGGTAAAAAAAAAAAAAAAAAAACCTGCATTTCCAATCCTGATTTTGAAAACCGGCTGTTGATAGAAGTCTTGACCTTACATTTAAATTCCTGGAGATTGTAGCTGCCAGGGAAGCAAGTATATGGAAGGGAATTCTACAAGTGGGAAGTGCGAGAAAAGAAGCTGTTAGAATAATAATTGCGGCTACATTTTATCGGTTTCACTGTAAAAGGATTTCAGAGAAGAAAACTAAATTGAATATGAGAATGCATTTTGTGTAAAAAGTAACTATCAGCTACTAGCAGTATAGCCCGGCGTTGCTCGGGTGTAATGAAAGCTTTAAAACTAATCCATGTCCTGGAGCTCAGACTCTTTGGACATTGGCACGAAAGACTAAAAAGCAATAGTTGTTTCCAGTTAAAGCGAAACCGTAGACTGAAAGAAAAATGAATGGATGTAAGTCAAATTTTGATTTCCTGGTATCGATATCAAATAAGTTTTTTTTCGTCGTAAACTGAATTTTGAAGGTTAAATAAGTCCTCTGAGTAAATGGTATCATGGCTGAGACTAAGAACTACAATTATACCTACTTAGAGCCAAACCCGAAGCAAAAACTAAAATAAAAGGGGCTGAAAAAATACAGACATACAGGCAGATAAACAAAAACACACATACAAACATCTTGCCTTTTATATATATATATATATATATATATATATATATATTATCGATTTTCTGCCCTATTGTAAGAACTGCAACCTTGAAACTTCTGAATATCGTTTCTTATGTATCAAATTTGATTAAAATCGGATCACTCCTTCTGTAACACGATTTTTTTCGATTATCAATATTTATCGGGGATACCTCGACACAAAACGTAGCTAAGAACACTCGCAGACGCTTATAGTACAACTGTGTAAATTTTCAAGAAAATCGGTTCAGTCGTTTCGGAGTCTATAGTTAACATACACAAAGTTCCATTTATAAATAAGTTTAGATTTGACACATTGTCAGTTATCTTCATTTCTGTTTTCAATTCAGTCATTTAAGTGCCATACGTGACACACGCTTGAATGGTTGTCTCTTTTGAGATATGATCACCCAAGCGTGACTGACTAGAAAGATTATCTCGCAGTAGGTTGTCATTTACGGTAGACTGATTGTCAACCAAGGATATAGAATCCAATCAGCTCTTCTAGTTAAACCACAGCTGAAGGGGGGAGACGGATAAATACCTTTCCCAAGGGGATTTGCGCGTGAGTGAATTCAACAAATTCAGCTAGAATTCGAACTCAGCTCTCCGATTTCTCTTTCCGAACCGATATCCACTGCACTACAACGCACATTTCCCCTCCCCATAATTAGATGAATTATTAACAACCATTATTACATTTTGGCTAGTATTTGCTTGCATCTACAGTTTTTGGTCGATTTTTATAGATTTTTTTTTTCTCAAGTTGTCGATCTACAGCAGAGAGTGGACAGCACGGATCGGAAATCAAGGAAAGCTTGCTTGAAGCTGTAGAACCATCGTTGCTGCGTTGTTTTTGGGTTCTAAATCTGATCCACTAAGAAAAAATCTCATAGATGAAGAGACTTGAAGCAACAGAAATGTAGTTTTACAGAAAGATGCTGAAGATACGATGGACTGAACATGTGAGCAACGAGAAAGTTTTGGAAAAAATGAAAAACTTATATTTATCAGAAACAGTTAAAAATTCTACAATACATGAGGAAAGAGGGTGTAGAAAATCATACTCAAAACAGATTAAAAAGCAAGAGGGACAGAGGAAAGCAACGCTTAACATTTATTGAGATTGAGTAAATGGATGGCGGAAGAGGGTTTAGGAAAAATAATAAATAGACTTTAAGAACTACAAAGAACAGTAAAGTGTGAAGAGCTAAGATCGCCAACGTCCTGAAGGGACAGCACATAAAAGAATCATCTTGACTAACTGGATGGCAAAACAGGGTTTAGGAGAGATAACAAGAAAAACTACAAAGGACAAGAAATTGTGGAGAGCCATGATCACTTGTGTCCCGAGGAGAAACGACACAAAGAAACATTTGATTTTGGGAAGTGGGTCTGATGAAGTTTTCAAACCCGTGTATATGGCTGACCAGAACCTTGGATACGTTCAGTAGTGGTGTGGGGAATTGGAATGTGACTGGCATAAGGCCAATGCATCACAAAAATATCTACACGAACGAAGTAAACAATGAAAAATTTGTTGCTCCGTGTACAGCATGCTGAATACAGAAATAGAATAGGATAGGGAACTTCAGTAGAACTTAGAGAAGTTCTCACTAAAGTTTCTGCGAAAAGTTCGTCAAAAATTTGGAGAAAAGACTGAAGTTATCCAACGTCTAAGTTATGTGCTGTGGGCGAGATGAATGGCTGTCGAGTCATATTCCTCTATAATGGAGAATTAGCGAATGGCCTTGTGTTATTCGTAAGAATGAAAATGGCCGAAGAATGAAAATGGCCGAAGAATGAAAATGACGAAGAATGAAAATGGCCGAAAGGAAATGAAAATAGCCGAAGAATGAAAATAGCCGAAGGAAATGAAAATGGCCGAAGAATGAAAGTAGCCGAAGAATGAAAGTAAGCGAAGAATGAAAATGGCCGAAGAATGAAAATAGCCGAAGAATGAAAATGGCCGAAAGAATGAAAATAGCCGAAGAATGAAAATAGCCGAAGAATGAAAATGGCCAAAGAAGAATGAAAATAGCCGAAGAATGAAAATAGCCGAAGAATGAAAATAGCCGAAAGAATGAAAATAGCGAAGAATGAAAATAGCGAAGAATGAAAATGGCCGAAGAATGAAAATAGCCGAAGAATGAAAATGGCCGAAGAATGAAAATAGCCGAAGAATAGAAAATAGCCGAAGAATGAAAATAGCCGAAGAATGAAAATAGCCGAAGAATGAAAATAGCGAAGAAGAATGAAAAATGGCCGAAGAATGAAAATGGCCGAGAAGAATGAAAATAGCCGAAAGAAGAATGAAAATAGCCGAAGAATGAAAATAGCCGAAGAATGAAAATGGCCGAAGAATGAAAATAGCCGAAGAATAGAAAATGGCCGAAGAATGAAAATGGCCGAAGAATGAGGAAATAGCCGAAGAATAGAAAATGGCGAAGAATAGAAAATGGCCGAAGAATGAAAATGGCCGAAGAATGAAAATGGCCGAAGAATGAAAATAGCCGAAGAATGAAAATAGCCGAAGAATAGAAAATAGCCGAAGAATGAAAATGGCCGAAATGAAAATGGCCGAAAAAGAATGAAAAATAGCCGAAGAATGAAAATGGCCGAAGAATGAAAATAGCGAAGAATGAAAATAGCCGAAGAATGAAAATAGCCGAAGAATGAAAATGGCCGAAAGAATGAAAATAGCCGAGAAGAATACTGAAAATGGCCGAAGAATGAAAATGAAAGCCGAAGAATGAAAATAGCCGAAGAATGAAAATGGCCGAAGAATGAAAAATAGCCGAAGAATGAAAATGACCGAAGAAGAATGAAAATGGCCGAAGAATGAAAATAGCCAGAAAGAATGAAAATGGCCGAAGAATGAAAAATAAGCCGAAAATGAAAATGGCCGAAGAATGAAGAATAGCCGAAGAATGAAAATGGCCGAAGAATGAAAATGGCCGAAGAATGAAAATAGCCGAAGAATGAAAATGGCCGAAGAATGAAAATAGCCAAAGAAGAATGAAAATGGCCGAAGAATGAAAATAGCGAAGAATGAAAATGGCCGAAGAATGAAAATAGCCGAAAGAATGAAAATGGCCGAAGAATGAAAATAGCCGAAGAATGAAAATGGCCGAAGAATGAAAATGGCCGAAGAATGAAAATGGCCGAAGAATGAAAATGGCCGAAAAAGAATGAAAATGGCCGAAGAATGAAAATGGCCGAAATGAAAATGGCCGAAGAATGAAAATATTACCGAAGAATGAAAATAGCCGAAGAATGAAAGTAAGCCGAAGAATGAAAATGGCCGAAGAAAAATTAAGCTGAGCAACAAGTGACATAAACAGAACCACGTCACTTTATTTAAACGATCCACGAGACTCGCGGGTGTGTGGTGCCAATAAAGTCACTATACAGTTGTAGATAACATTTTACCACTGGACATTAAATATATTGCAGTTCGAACGCTATCAGCAATTTACTATTGTTTACCGTATTTTATTGTTATTAACCAGAACCACTTTAATAAATTTCTGGACTGTTGATTAATTTGTCTTAATTGTTATTGTAAGGAATTCTATAGTGACCTTTTGGCCAAACTATATTTTCTAAACATACTGTTAAATATGAGACAATACCTGTTATGTTTAACCATTAGCCATTCTAAAAATTACAAATTTACGAACTGCGTTTGCTTTTTGAAAACGTATCGTTGCTTAGCAAAGTTTTATGTCAACACAAGATAAAATCATCTTTGATGGTAGATGTTTTTATGTTAACGTCCTTGTAACTTATCTGAAGTTTGGCTCATGTGAGCCGAAAGCTTAGAACCAACTTAATATAAAATTATCCAAATATTGGAGAATATTTGGATCTATTTTCACCTAAAATTTAAGCCAAAATACTATGTTTAGAACGGCTCATTATTAAACTTAACAGACATTCATTGTTTCTTATATTTAACAGTATATGTCTAGAAAATTATCTGCTGCCTTGATACGCCATATATATATATATATATATATATATATATATATATTCCAGAGTTTTTTTGTTTTGTTTTTTTAGCAGGATGCGAAAAAGCAAAATGAGAGTTTAGTACTGTGGATTTACCGATTACAGCAGCACCTCCCCATTGAATTATGAGAAAAGTATCGAAATATTTTGACACTTTCGTGACACTGGTAACAGGGGTTCCATGCTTCTTTTCCTCGCTGACCCAGAAGTACGCGAAGGGTCACCATGTTAAAATGACCAGGTGTCAAGCTTTATTCCCGTTCCCGAATGGAGTTAATTAAAAACTGAAAATTTGATCTTTCAACATAGTGGAGTTTGTAAAAAATTAACTTCCGGTTTTTGAAAACTTAAATTTGAAAAGTCTCTACACAGATCATTCATATACGATTTTCATGCAAAATTATGAAATCATGTGGAGGAAGAAAAAAAAAAATCAGCAAAAATTCTATAAAAAAATAAAAAATAAAATGAAATATATATATATATATATATATATATATATATATTAGTGGATTATCCGTTCTAGTGATGTGTAGTGTGTTTAATATATATATATATATATCTCTCAATTAAGGTTTTTTACAAATAAAAGTAATGTCTTTTGGTTGGTACAAAGATCGTTAAAAATGTTCATAGCAGTAAATGCCGAAGAGAGTTTGTGCATATGTATGTGTGAGCGTGTGCCTCAGTGAACAGTGAAGATGAGCGAGAAAGGAGAGGCAAGCATGATGTGATCGCTTGACGTGGTCAAGGGACGAGCTAATTATGCTCGTATTTTCTCAACTGGCGATGCTTCCTGTGTCGGCCTTTTATTTCGTCTTTGGCGGTCCAAACAAGTCATTTGGGAATTTACACCCGGATTTTATTCTGGGCTTCCCATTAGGCAATAAACAAAATTCGCGTCCGCTCGCGAAAAGGGTCCATAAAAGGAATTTGATATTTATTCATTTTTGGTTTTCCACCGGAACAACTGCATGGAGCCAGATGTGCAAACACCAGTTTTGGTCATTTGCTTTCTGGACCTCTGAGGGCAAACATCCGGTCCCTGATATCACCACAATATAAATAAAATGATTTGTTTGGAGAAGGAAAACAAAATCAGCACAATTCTAAAAATATATAACAAGTAATATATACTGAAGGTCATTTGGAAGAGAGGGAATATAGCAGACCAGTGGAAGTATTCCGAGGGGATATGGATCGCCAAAGTGGAAAACGCCAAGGAAATCAACCAATTCAGATGTTTTTCGCTGCTGAATATTGACGGAAAAATTTTCTTCAGCTTAAATAGTAGGCTGTCGAAATATCTAACTACATTGACACCTCTGTTCAAAAAGGAGGAGTCCCAGGCATGCCAGGATGCATGGAACATAGAGGGGTCATTACCCAACTACTAAAAGATGCCAAGGAAAATAAGGGAGATATTGCAGTTCTCTGGTTAGGCCTTAAGAATGCTTACGGGTCAATTCCCCATGGTCGGGTAAAAGAAGCTTTAATCCGGTCCCATATACCCACTGCTTTCACCAAGCTCATTTTAAACTACTATAAGGATTTTAGAATGAGGACAGTAACAAAGACCTCAACTTCTGCGTGGCACAATCTTGAAAGAGGGATAACAGGCTGCACCATTTCAGCGACTCTCTTCGCATTATCAATGAATATGCTGATAAAAGCGGCTGAAGTGGAATGTCAAGGACCAGTCTCCAGATCCGGTGTAAGACAACCACCGATTCGCGCGTATATGGAATATAGTAATGACGAAAGGTAAGCTTTCGAAAAACGAAAGATTTAAGCTCTTTGGAGATGACATACCTACAATACATCAAAAGCCAGTAAAGAACTTGGGGAAGCAGTTCGATGAAACCCTAAAAGATTCAAGATCCGTAAAATCAACAAAGGAGAATCTAGAAGGATGGCTAATTAGGGTTGATAAGTCTGGCTTACTGGCAGATATAAAGCTTGGATTTATCAACACGTAATTCTTACAAAAATACTCTGGCCTGTAACTATCTACGATTTCACTTCCTCCACGGTAGAACTAATGGAACGAAGCATAACATCACGACTACGTAGGTGGTTAGGTTTGCCAAGATCTCTATGCAGCGCAGCGTTATACGGGAAAACAAACGCACTGAAACTCCCGTTTAAAAGCCAACACGAAGAATTTAAAGTAGCTAAAGTGAGAGCCACAATCCAGCAAGAGTGCTCGAAAGATCCCAAAGTAGCCGGTGCAGGAATATCAGTATATACAGGTAGAAAATGGAACGCCTCGAAAGAACTGAATACAGCAAAAGAATCCGAGAAAAGGCAATACTAGGGACCATAGCCACTGGACGCGCGGGCCTCGGGTTTTTTCCCTCAGAAAAATATGACAAACTGCAAGGAAAAAAGAAAAGTCATCTTTTGCAGGAAGAAATCAGAAACCAGGAAGAAGAGAAACGAATAGCAATCCAAGTCGGGATGAGACAGCAAGGGGCATGGCCCAAATGGAGCTCTATGTTGAGTCGCCAAATCAAATGGTCCGAAATATGGCACGGTGACTCCAGATTACAATTTCTGATTCGGTAGGTATACGACACCCTTGCCAAGCCCCGCAAACTTACAATTATGGTACAAAACCGAGTCGCCAAAATGTCATTTTTGTGGGCGCAAAGGTACCTTAAAACATATCCTGAGTAGCTGTAAATCTGCACTGGCTGATGGGCGTTACAGATGGTGCCACGACGAAATTCTAAAAGAGACCGTGAAAATAGTTCAAAATGCTATCAAAGATAATGTTTACAACCCAGACGCAAGGCAAATAAAATTCATTAAAGCAGGCGCGAAAATCCCACAAAATAGAAAGGTAAATCCAAACCTGCTATCTCTCGTAACAGACTGGGAACTAAGGGCCGATATAGGCTCAAGATTGAAATTCCCAGAGCAAATTGCCATCACAAAACTTCGCCCAGATATAGTTTTCTTCTCACATAATTTGAAGAAGATAGTTTTGTGGGAACTGACGGTCTCCTGGGAAGAAAACACAAAAAAAAAAGCCCATGAAAGGAAAAAGTTAAAATACGACGAACTGCTGGAGAGTTGCAGGGTTAAAGCTTAGCTGTACTCCGATATAAGTGGGGACTAGAGGATTTGCAGCGAGGTCCTTATGCAAAGCCTTAACAGATATTGGGATAGTGGGAGTAAAAAAAAGGAAAGCACTCAAGTCCATAACCGAAACAGCGGAAAGAACAGCTAATTGGTTATGGATCAAAAGAGCGAGTGCCTGGATTTCAAAATATATTGTTAGCTAAAATTCCCCGAAATTCTGCATTTCTGATTTCTCTTCATTTTATTAGTACTTGCAAATAAGATAAAATGCATAAATAAGTTTAAATTAATGTATCGTGATTAATTCGTAGTAGAGTTTTTTTTTGTTTTTTTTCAATAGCCGTACAATAGGTAAATTGTTTCATATTTTCGGACGAGCTCAGGTACGGTTCGCCTCTAATGGAATCAATCAGAAGCATTTGCAAGGTTTCGTACCGGGTCCAAACAAATTTTTCCAGTGTCTGAAAGCGCTTATCGAGGGTGGAGCAGAAACTGATTATCTCTGGTTCAGTGCGGTGAGGGGAGGGGAGTATGATGTTGAGAGACCCGAAACCCCCTAGTGATCCACGCAACGACACTCTCTAGCGCCCCCACTACGGTGCGTAGGTTTATATCTATATATATATATATATATATACACACACACACAAATGAAATGTTTTGTTTGAACATTATTTTTGATCGATACTCGTATTTAAGTAGATATTCTGTTTATAATCAAACAGTATTATATATTTATTTCTACCGGCCTGATTATTTACGATAAATTTTTGTTACGAAAATGTTTCATTCAGCAGGATTCGAACCTAGCGACCCCTATCCACATAGAAGCCATCGTGTAATCTGGCTCGTCTTAGACCTCTCGACTACGAATGACGATCAGTCTAAGCGAAGTCAAATTAAACATATATAACACAATTTTCGAATCCATCGTAATAACCATCTCTGCTCTGAAATGTAATGTCAACAAATGTAAGTATGTTACGGAAATTGAAATG